>JAKLLW010001290.1:0-16518 GCA_022814695.1 Neocatenulostroma microsporum
TCCAAGAAAGTCGCGTCTAGGGCGTTCGCTCCAGGAAAGAAGTGCGCAAACGCGCTCCTCCATGCATGAGGCCCAGTAACGAGATCGTGGAAGCGCTTGGAGACGCGTGAAACCGAGGTAAGGTCCGTAGGCGAGAGCTGCGAAAGTGCGTGTGTCAAGACCTCTACCACATATCAGCAAGGCCCATCTTCCACACGTATGGCACATTGTCACCCACCATTCGGTAACTCCTGGATAGGAGATCGCTTATCACTCGGACTCCGCTGCTTCTTAATCACCTCAAACACAGGTCCCTCCCTCTTTCTCACAGGTGGTGTAGAAGCCTGCTCATATTCCGTAATGCGGTTGAGCGCAGGTGGCGAAGGTGTGCCTCGTCTTGGGCTCAATCTGCTATTTGATCGCGGCTTCTCAGCGGCGGACTCCTGCAGAGACCGCGCGAAGGCCGCATCGAGCGCGAGTTGGTCTTCAGCTGTTGCCGTGCCTGCTCCAGCATTGTCATCTGCTGGGGACAGGTCGACTGGTTGCTCATGAGCGTGAAGGCCATGCTGGCGGTTATCGGTGGGTTCGCGGGTGGGGCTCTGTGTGTTCGCTGTTTGGGGTATCGTAGAGGGCTCTGGTTGCATAAAACTTCTGTAG
Organism: Neocatenulostroma microsporum; assembly: GCA_022814695.1. Taxonomy (NCBI): domain Eukaryota; kingdom Fungi; phylum Ascomycota; class Dothideomycetes; order Mycosphaerellales; family Teratosphaeriaceae; genus Neocatenulostroma; species Neocatenulostroma microsporum. The sequence goes on from JAKLLW010001290.1 coordinate 637, forward strand.
GGGAGCTAGTGGTATTCGTAGGACTGAGCCAGATTGTCTGGGTCAGTCTGGCGTTGCTCGGAGGCGTATGGGAGCGTGTGGCGTGGTTGTCTTGATCAGAAAGGAGAGTGACTGTGACGTGTTGAAGTTTGGCTTTGTCAAATTGCCAAGCCTTCCGATAGCGGCAAGCGCGTTGATGTAGGGAAGACAAACTGAGGTGACGAGATGAGACGAGTAGGAGACGAGAAGATTCGCGAGGAACGATCAAGGCGATGAACACAAAGAAGGTCTCACGGCGATGATAGAGCGGGTGATATCGATCGACTGAAACTGATGTTCGGGGTATCTTCCTATCAACTCCAAGAGACGCTCCATGCTACTCTCGCTATGCGATATGTACAATAAACAATCCCCTAGGGCACATACAACCTCGAGTACGCCGCGATATCCGTCCGGCAGCAAATGCACTTCGTGTAATTCCTCGCCGCCAGCCCGACTCTGCAGTCATCGCACATACTAAGACAGCCGCATGGCCAGACCAAGATCGTGCGTGGCGTCGACTGGCAAACCACACACTGCGGCCCTCCAGCACCCATTCCCTCTGCTCCTGACTCCCACGTGCCTGCCCTCTGCGCTTTCGCTTTGCCTTTCGAGCGTTGGCTGAGGATGAACTGCTCGAGATCCCTCTCCTCTTCTTCTTCGCTCGTTGCTGAAGCTGCGCCGCGCATGCCTTGGAGAAGCTGAGCGCGGCTGCGTTCAGCATTCCGCCGGTACTGGCTGCGGGTCATAGGCCGCGAGGACTGCAAGCTATACGACAGTAGTCTGGCTTCTTCGCGCTCCCCGGCCGATTGCGGGTTCAGTAGCCGAGAAAGCTCCGTCATGTCCAGGGCACCGTCCGTAGCTGGCGTCCCTTCTCTGCTCACATCTCGATATGGGTCTTCTTGGGTAGGTGTTCTCCGCCCGCTTTCGTCTTCGTCCTCGTGGTCATCCGTCGTGCTCGCGTTCGTAGACATCGAAACCATACTCGTAACGTCGTCATCAATCTCTCGTGCCTGATACTCTCCGCTGGTGTCCGTTGTACCAAACCATCCACCTCCTCGCCACCATGAGTAGACCTCTTCGCCGAGTGCCTCTTCGTTGACGTAGTTGCCGCCGCGTTGCAAGCGTCTGCGGGTCTCGACTTCGACGTCTACATCATCGTTTGGAGCAAGCATCAGATGACCATGAGGCCCAACCATCCAGAAGTCGCGCCTCTCCTCCCTAGGCGCGTTCGCTTGTGTTGACGGTCTCCGCTGCCCTTCGGCGATACCGGCAGCCTTCAACAGCCAAGCCGGGCGCGATTCAATGCCGAGTCGCTCTAGCGTACGCAGAAGGAAGTTCGCTTGTACGCCCAGGATCAAGTAGAAGATACCAGCAATGAAGTCGAACGTAAGCTGCATACGGCTTCTGCGTTGGGTGATGCCCAGCCCACTGTCCATCTCGCCAGGATTCGATTTCTCTGACTCGCCCTTGACGGGTTTCGATCTGCGCTCACGGGCGTACGGCGACTGACTGATGGCCGCATTCTGCGAATCGGTGAAAGTAACGCCTCTTGCAATGCCTTCGCCTAGCAGCTCAGAGGGCACGGCTGGGCCTTTGCGCTTATCGATGCCAGACGCTAGCTCGTCGATGCGCTTCTGCTCCAGCCATGTCATCTGTGCTACCTGAATGCGGCTGCCTTCGTTCAGATACACGGCCTCGCTTGCGGCAGTCAGAACGTTAAACCCGACTTTCAGCAAGGCTGTATAGAAGTCTTCAGACATCTTGATCCTGATCGAGGACGAAGAGGAGAATTGCACGTTCGCCTGCAAGTTCTGGTATGCCCAAGCCAGCCGTTGCCGGAAAGACATGCCGGTCGCTATATCTTCAGGCACGGAGAGCGCAGTAACCAGGAGAGCCAGAGCGTAGATCGATCCACAGATGACTATCCCGATCAAGATTAGGATGTGCGGTATAAAACCCACAATGCAGACTGTCGGGAAGCGAAGAACGCCCAAGTCAGACTCGTTCTCGGCTGTTCGCATAAAGACTTTGGTGAAGCTCCAGACGAAGGCGAACATGTAGCAGAAGGCCCAGATTGCGGTGTTAACGAGCCGGACCTTGTTTCTTAAGCCGGTGACTGCCAGCGTAGCACTGCTGATGTGACTGAAGCACGTGATCAGGCAGACTAGCAGCACCTCAGGCGGCACGTTCAACCGCTGAAGGATTTCGGACCTGCTCATGAGTATACCGGTAGCCTGTCCGGAACCATCCATCTTGGGCAGACCGAAGAGACCGAAGCCGAGTGCGCTGCTGATCATGGCTTCGCACTCGGCAAAGGCTAGAGAGTGCTCGAAGATGGTCATCCCGGTCTCTGGCATTGGCTGTCTGCCTTGGAGAGCGCAGCATAGCGTCTCGAAGAGCTGGCTTGTGCAGAGCGTCAGGAAGAACCAAAACAGCAGGGACATGGATCCACGCAGCTCGTGCTTGTTGTCGTCAAGAGCTGTGAGTGACATGTTCCGGGCTGCACAACAGCTAGCGTCATCTTGCCAGAAGAGCAAGGTGGAGCTGAGCTTGTACAGGAAGCCGCCTTCTCCGGCAAAGTCGATGGCTAGATGCTTGAGTGGGTCACCATACCGAAGCAGAGCGAAGTCTGGCGAGGATTGGCACTTCAAGGCCTGCAGGACGTGAAGCATCTGGACCAGAAATGCGGAGATGGGGATCATGTAGAGGGCCAATCGCATGTACCACCGTAGCTGGAGGTGCTCCCGAGACGAAGCGTAGAACTGTGTCCGATTGAGTATGATAGCCTGTGCACTCTAGTCAGATCAGCTGCCTAGATCGACTGGCAGCATACCCTTCCCAAAGCAAGACTTACCGCCGTGAAGGTAGCCAACGCCCACTTTGACGTCAGGTACGAGAAGATGCCGCCGAAGTTCTTCACCCTGCCTACTCCTTGTATTAACATCCCAACAAGAGACGTACTCTCGTCTCCAGTCTCCTGCCATGACCCCTCCCTGATGGCAGCATCCAGCACCGCGGCCGTACTCTGCACGAACGCGCTCGTGTTTGTAATCGTCGAGTTCACGGTCTGCTGTCCCGTAGCATCCGCTATCATGCTTCCCCCATTCCATATCTTACCCGCGATGCTATCCATGGCTTCCGGCACGTGGTAGAAGGCCAGGGATCCCGCTCTTTGCGCCAGTCGAGGTACCACGAGGAGTAAGTCCATCGCGGAAGGAAGGAGCGAGCTGTTTGAAGCGACGGCAGTTTCCATGGTTGCTATTGTCGCAGGTGTCCGAGACACTCTGTCAAGGCAACCTCGACCGAACCAAACAATGTCACTTGGCTAGAACAATGTCCGCTGACTTCCTCGGATGTGCATCGGAACGTCCCAGGTGCAAGAGTATTGACATCGTTGTCGCTAGGTATGTAGGGCAACAAGCAGTGTTCCACGACGACTTCAATGGGCGAATACTAGAGACAATGCATCGTACTGTACACGCAAGTGAAGGTGTCCTCGGCAGCATTCACGTTCCAGATGAGCCGGCCGGGGCAGTATTGATCCGGATTCCGTCCTAGGGTTAGGGTTTGGGTAAGAGTCGACGACGACATTGTTGCCATACCGTTCATAATCTGACCTACGATTGCATAAGGGCAGAGTGGGACATGTATAGGGCAACAATGGGAGACTTGGAATGAGCAAATGGAGCAATATAGGTACGGTTTGTACAGACCAATTTCACGAATCTTCCCTTGTCATGACAAGGCTGCGGATCTAAAAGACCTCAGATGCTGCCAAAAGTCCTCATCCTTCTGTGAGAGAATAGGCACTCGACCCGGAAATTGAGCTACAAACCAGGGGTACATGACACAGGATGGGTATGTAAAGGTTTCACTGCTAGCTACAAGCTCGATATCTACTCAATGATCTCCCGAAAGCTCTTGATGCATCCGTGTTGGATCGATGCGTTCTCGAGCTTTCAGTCTGAAATGCGCGCTAGCCCAGGCTGCCGTGATGCGGTCCCAAACCACATCCTAGGGTAGCAGCCAATGCTGTCACCTCCTGCAACCCGAGCAGCCTCGTCTTCGTTCTTCCTATGATTGCCACCCTCTTCATTGCCGGCCGCCAATGATAGCTGGCCCTGCAACTCAAGCAGACTCGTCTTCGTCCACCTCCTCCACGTCCCCCTCCTCAACGTCTCCCTCCTCAACGTCCCCCTCCTCATCATCGTCATACTCCTCGCCCTCCTTATCATCGTCGTACCCGTCGCCCTCGTCTTCATCGACATCTTCCTCCCCGACCTCCCCGACCTTCGCCTCCGCCTTCATCTTCTTCTGTCCCTTCTTCTGCGCCCCCTTCTGCACCCCCTTCTGTGCGTCCTTCTGCCTCTTGTCCAGCTTCCGCTGATAGTTGAGCCACAGGTTGGTAATCTTCCGGGTCACGGTAGCGCTTGGATTAGCCACCAGCTCAGCAATGCATTTGCCTTCCAGCACATCTCGGCGGATGATGGGCATGTCCTGGATGGCTATCAAGCCGACATCGACACGGTCCGAGAACTTGAGCTTCCGGTCGGTGTTGAAGGCACTCTTGCGGAGGCCCTTCTGATGCCCATCGAGCATCACATCGAGAATGAGCCATGCTGCTTTCTCAGCCTTTCTATCACCGCCTTTCTCGTTGAGAATCTTCTGCACCTTCGCCAGGTTCGCTTCCTGGTAGCGCTTCCACTCTATCTTCTGCTCGTCCGTGGTGAAATCCTCGCCTCCACTCGGCTGCTTCTGGTGCTTAGCGATCATGGCAGCAATGATCTTCAGGACGAGCTCCTTCTGCTTCTTGCTACTCTTTTCGTACACCTCCCAGTCATCGTTCTTTGCTACACGCTTGAGAAGCGAGATGCGATCGAACTCATGCTTCTTAGCCTCAGCACGAGAGCTGAAGTGGAATGCTCCCATGTCTCCATCGTCCGACTCGCTCTCCATATCAGACTGTCCCTCGAGCTTGGTGAGCTTTGAGCGCTTGTTGGGCCTCGCATCTTGTTTCGCCTTGCGCCTTCCACCTGAAGCAGACACGTCCTCGATGCTTGTCTCATGCTTCATAGCAGACGGTAGACCTTGCGCAATGCCGTAGTTGTGCATGAACGCCGGACGCTGCTGATTGGCAGTGTTGAACGCGCTGTTAGCCTGGTATGGCGGGCCAGCGGTGAAGTTTGGCAGGTAGGCTGTAGCTTGCCCATTGTACATCGGATGAGGCATGGCAGTGGAGCTTGGGTGGGTTGAGGGTAGACCAGCCTGGAAGTGTGGCGGCATCGACGGGATAGTACCGTCGTAGATTGTGCCTACCGCCATTGGGCCTTGGTTGAAGACGTTGAAGCCATGCATGCCGTTTGCGCTGTGACCTGAGGCGTTGCTGTATTGGTTGCCGGTGAAGTCCAGGACCCAGGCCTAGCATCTGGCTGTCCTGTACCAGTGTGCTGAGGGCCGTAGTGCTGATTCTGGTGAGATGGTGAGTGGTTGAAACCGAGGTGAGGTGGTCCACCGCTGAGACCGAATGGCGGCAGAGCAGGTTGGAGAGTAGTCTGGTTGCTTGGGTGCGCACTAGCAGCGTTTCGCTCGCCAAACCTAGAGGTACTGTCTTGTCCGAAGATAAAGTTGCCATCTGAGGGCGCGCGGTGGCTTTGAGGGTACATCTTCTGCTGTGGATGGCTTGGTGGATGCATGGTGTGCAGTGCGGGTTCCAGCTCAGGGCTTGATGGGCCGAAGTCGAACCCTGGCCTGAAGCTCATGGCGGTAGCGAAGGTCGAGGACTGTAGGCTGGCTTTCAGGTTTAAGATGCCGTCTGATCTAGTCTGGGTGTTTTGAAGTCGCTGTTAGCTCGCTCAACAGGCGATCTTTGCGGTGCTTTACTGGATCTTCCTCGTTATGGTGTAGCGAAAGTGTGCAATTTGAAAGAAGCCGGCGAAAGATCTGCATGAGGTGTCGTAAAATGATTTAGAGCTGTTGTAAGACGGTGTTCCTGCGTTGCAGATATGGTGTTCTTGCGTTGCAGAGATTCACTTGCATGTGACTGTGGATCCTTCACATGCAGCATTAATGTATGCCTGAGGTTGGAAGACAGCGTACTGTAGAAAGGAGCCTGCAGAGCAGCAGTAAAGAGAGCAGAGTGCTCCGGAAATGCATACACGGCCGTCCCATGTAGAGAATACTCGCTCTCAGCTAGAGTCGTGTGTTCGTAAGAAGTGCCGCATCTTGACCACTGTTCGAGTATACTGCCGGAAGCGTGAAGGCCCCACTCCATCTTCTACACATGATACTCAATCGGCCAAGCATTGCGTCAAGACTGAGGCGGAGAAGTGGACTGCTGCTGATCTCAGTTGTGGTAAAGGTTTGCGAGGTCTGTAGCACTAGCTAGCTACGATCCCGGTGCCTGCTGAGAGGGCTGGCGCATGCTTGTGCCGCGACTAATCCCAAGCGCTGGCATTTGTTCGGAATGTTTCGTCGAATGTCGTGGTGACACGCTCGCCCAGGGCAGCAGGGTTCGTAAGTCTTCGTCGCTCTGTGACCTATGCCACCTCGTTCTCGTTGCCATCCGCCTCCTCGCCTCCACCGTCCCCTCTCCTCATCGCTATTCCGTCTACTCGTCACCAGCCTATACGCTCTACTCGTCCCCAATCGCCTCCTTATCGACATCCGCCTCGTCGCCGTCCACTTCCTCGTCATCTTGCTCATCATCTTCCTCGGCATCGTCTTCCTCCTCAACGTACTGCTCGCCCTTCTTTGCAGCCGCTGCTTTCTCCTCACGCTTCCTTAGCTTCTTGCCCAGGTTGACCCAAAGGTTCCTGGTCATGCGCGCCATCGCGGCCTTCGGACTGGCGACAAGCGCAGTGACGTCCTTGCCCTTCATGAGGTTGAGAGCGATGAGAGGAATTTTCTCAATGGCCTTGATGATTTCATCGGCGCGCTCCGAGCAGATCAAACCGCGATCAACAGGCATCCTGCCGCTCTTGCGCAAGGCGGATTCATGGCCCTCGAGCAAGGCTCTGACCAAGAGCCAAGCATACTTCTCAGCCCTAGTGGGCCCATTCTTGCCATCGAGGAATTCCGTAACCTTGGCAGCGTGAATCCTCTGAAAGCGGCGCCACTCCTCCTTCCGCTCCTCCTCACTGAAGCTCTCACCACCGATGACCTGCTTTTCGTACCCAGCAATCATAGCGTTCGCGATCCTGCGAACCAAGTTTCTTTGCGCCTTGCTGCTGTTCTTGATTTCCTCCCAGTCATCGCGAGCAGCGGCGGCCTTGGTGAGCGAGACACGGACAAACTCATGCTTCTCAGCATCTGCGATTGACTTGAAGGCGAACCCCTCGTCCGTGTCGTCGTCGTCGTCAGACTCAGGCTCGATGTCGGACTGTTCTTGAAGCTTCGAGATCCTGGAGCGTTTGGTGGGCTTCTCATCTTGATCGATCTTTCGTTTCCTGCCGGGCCGGCTGGAAGCCGCACGCATGGTCGCCGTGTTCGGATGGACTTCAGCGGGAGAGTGTGGAGTTTGGATGTGTGGAGTTTGAGCGTGTGGAGCTTGACTGTGTTGACCTTGGAGGTGCGGACCTTGGGCGTAAGGGCCTTGGGTGTGAGGATGTTGAAGGTAAGGATCTTGAATCTGTGGACCTTGTACGTTACCGTAGCTGTTCACCACTGCTAGGACTTGCTGCTGATTGGCGTAGAACTGCATAGGCGGGTTTGCGCTTGGCATAGAGTTTGGCTGGTACATAGATCCTAGCCCAGCGTATGGTGTCGGCGTACCAGCGGTGAAGGTCGTCCTGTACGAGGGCAGACCGCCTTGAGGGAATGTACTGTTTTGCATTTTTGCATACGGCGTTATTGGCGGAGCACCGTCGTCGACCTTGGAGGCCGCCGCTTGACGTTGGTGAGGATGAGTGATGTCGTTTACGTTGCGGAGTGGTAGATTGGCGAATGGTGCGCCTGGGCGATTGATGGCGTTGCCCAAGGATGGCGTCTTCGCGTCCGACCGCATCGCACCGCTGTGTCGCTGATGGTAACCTTGCGAGTGGTGGAGAGCTAGAGGGTAGAAGGCGGGGGCTGGCGGGTCAGGCTGGAAGCTGTAGTCGATGCTTGACGGCATACCGTCGTTGTAGCTTCCGGCGTAGAGGCCGTGGTGCTGTGGGAGTGGAGGCTGCGTATCGTCGTGCGCTGCTTGCGCCCCGAAGTCGAATCCACCGCCCTCGAAGTCGTTGTTGTTGAAGCTCATAATGGCTAGTATGAGGAACGCTGCGTGCTATGCGAGGGTCTCCGAGCTGGACGGTATCAAAGATGAGCGAGTCTCGTGGTCCTTGACAAGAAGATCCTGGCCGTAAGATGGTTGACACTCGCGATCGCAGCAGAGTAACTGTGTTCAAGTTGAAAGCAAAGTCGAGGAAGAGTCTGCAGGAAAGCGCGCTAAAGAATCTAGATTCGTTGGCTATTGGTGTTCTTGCGTCGCAGAGTGCTTTCACATTGCATGTGATTGTGGATCCTTCACATGCATTAATGCATGCCTGAGGCTACACGAAAGCATGCTGCGTATTTAGCCTGCATAGAGCAGCAGCCCAGAGAGCAGAGTCTCTTCGAGGAAGCATACATGGCCGTCGTCTAAAGATCGCTCGCTCCAAGCTACGGTCCTTGTCGGTAAGAAGTGCAACATCTTGATGAGCGTCCGAGTATGGGCAGCGATGGCATTCCCAACGGCTGTGAGTCCACCAGATCTCTCGTACATAGCTCCTGTGTAGTTATACCATGTTCATTGAGTGTAGGGAGAGGGAACATATGCCCTACCGGGAAGGAAAGAAAGAAGGCGTCTATACTGGGATGGGTTCAGTCCTCGCAAAATCAGTCGCAAGGGAAAGAAAATGGACCAACAACATCATGATATAGGCCTTGACCTCATCAGGATGTTGTATTGGAGAGTATGAAAGACCGTCAAGCAAACTCCCAACTCTTTGATCTTGCGTAGGGCTCTGACCAGCCTGCGTGAACCTCCGTCTTGCTCTTTCGCTTTTGCGATAGCTATTCTACGCTTCGACAACCGGACTGCTCAGTGGAAACAGAGGTACGAATCCTTGTGCAGAGTGTGTGGTAGGTAGAGGGTGTGAAGAGTCGTGAAGAGCTGTGTTGGAGGCATAGCGAAGGATGTGAGGTGGAGAAAGGTGGATAGCCGGAAACGGCAATTGCCGACAGCAGTCCACGACAATGCTAGCGGTTTCGTGCTATATTCTCATCTCTACCACCCTTTTACTGTACTTATGGTACAATGATCCCGCTGAACTGGCGCTACTATGCTTCTGCCCCGTCCCTGCCCCACGTTTCCTCACTATCTTGCGCCTTGCGCTAAAAAGACGTGATAGTAGAGAATCCTCAACCACCGCCCGATGCTGTCCATCTTTCACCATACAGCAAGAAGCCTCATCCCCACGACGTCACCTTGGTACCATCTTCCGACCATGCCTAGGCGCCATCTTGACCCGCGTCCTCTGGCAGCTCGACCTCAGCCATCTTCTCGACCATCTCTTCCGGCGAGATGTCCCAAGACAACCGGTCTGAGCTAAGCACGGCGTCGAGCCTCTGTAGATTCTTCCCGCTCATTTCAGGCTCCTCGGCAAGCATCTGCCTAGCCACCGGCGCAAGAGCGTTTGTCTGCAAGATATGAAGAGCAAGCGATGGGTGGCGTCTAGGGAATTTCTGGAACGTAATACCCGAGAGGTCATCATCGAGAGTCATCGGGTCTTTCGGGTACTGGTCCGGGTGTTGCGTCCATGACAGGTTCTCCGTGTTGTGCGGAGTGCCAGTATGTTGAGGCAGATACGTCTGGATCGTCTCGGCAATCTCTGGAACTGTTCGCTCGTCATTCGACTCGAAGAGGCCTTCTGGCCACTTCATGCTGACTGATTTACGGCCGCCCACAGTCGAGCCTGTTGGCTCTGGAGAAGACCCAACTGGCATGATAGCGGCATTCCCTGCGGGAGTTTGCCGCATCAAGAACCTGGGAGGTACAGCCGGTGCCGACTGCTGAGTGTGCTGATTCCCGACCGAGATTGGCTGTGCGTTTGGGCTACGCTGGATGCTCACGTTGCTTGTCGGAGGAGACTCTGGTGGCGCATTGCTCATCCTCAGTGGAGATGGGGCTGCCGGGGCAAAGAGTGGTTTCTTTTGATAGTATGACGCCGGAGCAGGACGCGGGCGCCACGCACCTTGTGTACCGTTCGCAGTTACGGCAGGACTCGGTGCCAAAGAGGAGCTGGCGGCTATAGCTGGAGGTGGCTGGTGAGCATGTTGATTCCATGCAGGCGCTGGGCCCGTATTGTCGAGGTTTTGCCGGATATACGCATCGAGCGCTGGATGAGACTTCATGGTCAAAGTCCTGTTTGGATCGCAGTACGTATTGATACCGATCCACACAGCGTAGCCTTCCGGCGAGTCTTCTAGTCGTATCAAAAGATCCTCGCAGCTGGAGTTATACCCTTGATGCACGACCAATGCATGATGCTCGTCCGGAAAATGGATGTTGTTCTGACCCACTGGCGGAGTGGTGTAAACGGAGCCGCTGTGGAAGACACTTCTAGGAGCGTCGAGGACCGAAATGTTGGACAGATCTTGCTGTGAGAAGGAAGAAGCTGGCGGTAGCTGTGGTGAGGTTGTAACGGGCATCACCGGTGCAGTCTGATATTCTGCGATCCAGACGGTTTCGTCGGTGCCGTTATGTTGGATGTCGGGCACGCCATGCACCTTCCAGGAGTAGCCTTGTCTTCGGAGCGCATCCTCCACACCTTCGAAGGTTGCATTCGCCAGCCCGCCGAGTACTCGCGTCCTGAAGATACGGTGGCCGGATGGAGTATGCTCGAACGACGGGAGGGTCTGCTGCGGAACTTGTGCAGACGGTGGTGCAGCCGCAGCTCTGTCTTGAGGAGCATGTAAGCCCGTCTTGAGGGACAAACGGTTGTCCATGGTTGTCTGCTACCAAGATACGAGATCAGCTTTCTGCCTACGTTCCACAATATGCTGATCTGTTACCTACGCACAGCGACTCGGTCGAAAAGGAGCAAATTTGACAGTCTTGGAACCACCGGAGGAAGGATGCAGGACGATACTACGGTCTGCGCGAGGCTGCAATCAAACGTCGACTTGGACTATTGTCGGTAATCTGTATCGTGTGTAGCAGAAGTTTCCGAACGGCGATGAAAGTGCGACGATCGGTGACTTCCCCTTTGGTACGGAAGCTTGGCGCACGTGCATGCGTTTGCCCTCGATTGTAGTGAATCAGACTCTGCAGTATCGCTGACTACGCAGCGCTATCGACGAGGTGGACCATATACGATTGACGGAGCACGCATTGTAAGTATGAGACAGAGCAGCTGAATGTTTCAATCGACCTATGCCAGGATACACACTGCCAGCTGCAGATTCACGACAAGACTAGACTGCAGCATGGGTGCGGTACATGGCTTGCGAAGACGACAGTGTCAACGATTCCTCCGCGAAGTAACGACATGTATACCGCTCTTACTGCTACGCTTGCTACGATCCGCTTCGGTTACCAGCGATTCGCTACGCTCTGTGAAGAACAGTCCCAGACCCGCGCCATGCTTGATATCTCACCGCCCACCGATTTTGCCACATGGTAAGTCGTTTGCGCACTTCATCGCTACCACTCGTAATCTGCAGCATATCCTAACCCAGAAACCACGACCCGTCTCGAGCCATGTTATTCTGCCTGAACCAATGTGCCAGTGCCTCCGCCTTACCTGCACTCTTTGCATGCTCATTACCGCCCTGCGCACGAGTCCACCCTGGGAACTGTACCCTGTGCACATTCTCCAGGTGGATGGTGACGTGATGGCGAGTGGCCCTCTTCAGTTTTGGACTCCAGTTGCAGACTGGACAGACTTCGACGTCACCAGCGCTGCTGGCGAGGTTGACGGCGACGGAGGATGTGGCGACGGGAGCCTTCATGGTGCTGGTAGGCGCGGTGTTGGTCGTGATCTGCTTCTTGTTGGCCGCAGCGCCCTGGACCTTCGGCAGCTTGAGCGGACTCTTCTCGACGTTGCCTGTGATGCTGTCCTCTGACTCCTCTCTTGTCTGCCTGTTCCGAACTTGGCGGGCCTTCGGAGTCGAGGCTGGTGCTGCCACAGTTGGCCTCTTGCCTTCGACCTGGTCGTCCATCTCCGGAGTCCACTCCTCATCTGGGTAGCTGGCGTAGTCGTCGAGCGTCTCTGTGTTTCCGGTGGTCGGGAGCGGCAACACAGGCTTGACATTGTGGGACCGTTCGCGCTTCTCGACTTGCTGCACCGACAGCTTGGAGTCGGAGCCAAAGACATCGTCGGCGTCTCTGTATATGCCAGGTAAGAGATTCGGATGCATCTTGTAATGAGGGTGCTTGCCGAGCCAACCAAGTCGACGCTGCACGTAATCATCCTTGGTATATGCGTCGTTGAGGACTCGGTCGGGATCGGAGTCGGAGTTGGACGCCATGATGGTGATCTTATTCTGGTCGGTTCCGTGAAAAACGCCCTGTGTGTATGAAAAACGCCCTGTGTGCTGATAGAGGTCAGTATCGGTCGGTGGACGCAGCAGTGGAATGCTTACCTGTTTCTCTAGCTGTGCAATCTTGACGAAAGCTCCTTCTCGAACGTCGTGTGCTGCGCTTGTGGATGATGACTGGTGGAAGGGGGCTGGAATATATACTGTCTAAGTAAATTGGCTCGTTCACCTGACCTGCACTAGGCTTTTTAGCTTGTGTTTGGTGTTGCTGATGCCCTGTTCGAGGCGCACATTCACCTAATTCGGTTGGAAGTAGATGGCCAGAGTTTCGAGTGTATCATTCACAAGTTGTCACCGATGCCTGACAGAGAGATGCTCGTCGCTTAGTGTACAGCTGATGGAAGGGCAGCAAGGGGCGCTTGGGCATAGCTTGAGCATCGCTACGAGCAGACTCCAGGCTGAAGTTGGGATATAGGGAGAATGGCGGATGCGTAGAGCAATTCGCTCGATACGGTATTGACACATATAGGATCTAGGCTGCCTGAAATCACGTTTGTACGTAAGAGACTCGCAAAAGCAGAAGTAATTGCGTGTATCATTAGGCTGCTTTGTCTATCTACTACTGCTTGTCCGAGTGAGACATGAGCAACAAAAACGCATTCTTCCCGTCGCCCAATACTACCTCCTCGAGAATTCTGCTATGGAGAATCGCAGCCTTGTGGGCAAGCTTTCTCGCACCGTGCGGGCGCCGAGCGAAAGCTGAGGTTGTCGTTGTGTTCGAGAGTGGGAAGGGATCGGTCTGGTCGTTAGATGGTATCGGGTCGCCGTTTTGCATGCACAGTACGTTGTCATCGTGCCGCGATGTACGCACTACTCATCGTCGTCCTCCCCATAATCCCCATCCTCCCCGTCATCCTCATCCTCATCCTCATCAACCTCGTCGTCATCGCCGTCTGAGAGAGTGTCTGTGGTGGGCAAGGTAGGCTTCGGCATGCGGGCCTTCCCATCCTTCTTGGTTCCCTCCATGCTCCCGCAATTCTTGACCCACCCCTCCACCGTCTCCTCGTACTCCTTGTTGACCTTCGCTTGCAGCGATGGTGGAACGTCAATGTTCGGCTTCTTCGTTCCAGGCTGCTTCAGCAAGATGATCGCCACGACTTCCTCGATGCCGACGCTTTGCTCGGCGAGGTCGGGGCTTTTGCGCATGACACATGCAATGTCGATGACGGTCTGGACGTCTTGAGAGCAAATTTTGCCACCTGGGCCAGGGAGAACGTCGATGTTGACGTCGAGGTTGAGTTTGATGATGGCGTTCTCGTACTTGCGGCAGGCAGCCGGGTCGGAGGCTGGCTGATCTTTGGGGTCTGAGTCCGCCATTGTTGTCGTCGATGTCGAAGGAGAATGATACGACGCTACCGATCCGAAAGTGCTGTATAGAGTTGGTACCGTGTGCTTTCGATTTGTTGCTTCCAATTCCAAGGCCTGGTAAGTTGTGAAAGCATCGAAGATCATCACGGGCCAGGATCGAAGTCACTTCTCAAAATCTGCGCTAGCGTTGCAGGCGTTTCGTGCATTCACAAAAGACTCCACAAGTTTATCGGTCGTTCGAGGAATCGACGCCAGGGATGTATGCCTAGCAAAGCTCTTCTGCTGTAGTTAGTCACAGGGTACAAGCCTACAAGGTAATCGAGAGGGGTGTACTGGTGAGATCAATACAATACAATTCGTCCGTAAACTACATACGTCGATAGAAGCATCCGGCCGCATCTTTGAGACAGAACCCCAGTCCAGTCGCTCCGTTGCCCATACCACGGTGCACCGATCGAACGTCACAGTAGTCGTTGGTAGGCTCTTCCGCTTCTCACCAGACCGCCTTGTATGGCACTCTAGTCTCATAGGCTCTCGGTAAACCACACGCATCCACCCCATCTCCGCCGTGCCGATTCTCCACCTAGCCTCCATTTCCGTCCCCCGTCATGCTCTCCGCACCCTCAGCAAAGACAGTGTTCTGCCATGCGATGCCCATCGCTAGCAGTTGTGGACGTATCTGCTTGTTCTGGTTCAGTCTGTCCCTGTCTGGTGTGCCGCCATGCTTCATGAGGAGCTGGAAACCATGTTGTTTTTTGAGGTGGGTATTGAGGTCAGTGCGCCTTGGCTTTTTGCGAAGACCTCTTCCGTTGCAGTTGGGCACTACGCATGAGAAGTTGGTGTAATCCACGGCGTTGGTGGTGCCTGGCGTGGCTGAGGTTGGTGAACTGATTGTGATGGCTGGGATCTGTTGATGCTGTTGTCCCTCGCAATCGCCCTCCTCGTCCGCCTCGCCCTCTTCATCCACCTCGCCCTCCTCATCCACCTTGTCTTCAGTCGACACCTCCGCCGTCATCTCTCGCTCCTCCGCCGCAATGTTTGGTCCTCCCATCATACTTTGCGCCAGCATGTGGAAGGAGTTGCCGAGGGTGGTCGTGAGTGTTGAAGCCAGTGGCTGCTGCCCTTCGTCCTCCTTTCGCTCGCTAACCAACCAACGAGCCTTCATAGCACCCCTTGAGTCCAGCGTAAGACCGCCGTAGGTGATCTTCTTGCTATCTCCAATGCCTTGATTGGCAAGATCGTGGATAGCTCGAAGGAAGTCCTGGGGTATGTTGGCTTTTGCGGGATCGAGCACTGGATGAGAGAAGTAAAAGACGCTGCCATCTGGTGTATCATCACCGCTTGATTCCGCCCCTGTCGTTGCCGCTGACAGCTTGCTTGCGAACCACACCGTAACATTTCCGCCGCCGTTCTCCGTTGTGTATATGACCTTAGGTGAATGGAGCTTGCCGTATCTCGTGCTGTCGTAGCCGTGAGCGATGGCCTCTAGTAGACAGTACTTCGGGATGGGTCGGTCTGGGGCGCAGAACTCAGAGTCAGTCCGGAAGCCCTCCATGTCGAGCGAAGGTGAGGCAGGCGTTTTGTGGTGCTCAGGGTGTGCGTAACGAAGGTGTGTTGATATGTAGGTCGGTTGAAGAGCGGTGAGTGCAGAGAGCTGTTGTGTGTATCCGAACGATGACTTCTTGCGGGAATCTCGTCGAAAAAAGTCGAAGAAAATTTGCGTGAATTCATCCATATCGAGCAGGAAATTGACGGTGCGAGATCCGAACCATCTGGTGAATGAGCACACACTAGCTCGTGAGAGCACGACAAAATCGGAGCCGCTCTAGGTACAAGCAGAGAGAGCAATTGGAAGCTCAGCGAAAGCACCTTTGGGATTGACAGGGATTCAAGCTACTACTTACTATCTGCAGCCGTCAAGCAACGCCTGTGAAGCACCCTCCGCCCCTCTCACTGTCTGTCGTGATCTCAGGTGCTGTTGCACCGCAAAGCCGT
>JAKLLW010001291.1:0-16502 GCA_022814695.1 Neocatenulostroma microsporum
TCCGCAGGGCAGCAGGTGTACTGCCCTCTGCTCCTCTTCAGCATGACACCCTCATCATGTCCTCCGGCAGTCCATAATCTCTCCATCTGTTGTTGGTACAGCCAGTTGACCATGACATCGCACTTGATCTCGTTGATCTCGTCTGCTTGTGAGTTGCGGAAATCGCCAGAAGGGTATACGCCACCGGGGTACAGCGAGGCTGGCCTCGAGCCCCATGGTGATGCACCACCGGGTGTTCCTGAGCCAGGAGTACCAAAGGGTGGTGCGCGGGGTGATCCTACACCAGACTCTGACATTGGCGGCTTTTCTGTGAACTCGATTGGTGCTGGCGGCGCAGGCTGTGTGTTGTCTCCTGTCTTCTTCGCCTTGGTAGGCTTGACATATGATAGAAGACCCATTGTGATATGTTTTGTGTGTCGAAGATCCCGTGTCCAAAAGGTGTATATATGTTTCTGAGTCTCCGGTAGGGTCGGAAGAAAAGTGAGTGACTGAAGCCGCGAACAAGCAGAGCCTGTATGCAGACGCTTCGTAAACGAGAGTAGGTAGACACGAAGGTCTACTGTCGTGCTTCTTCCGCAGCGAGCGTGGGTGGAGGCAATGGGGGATCAATCCAAACAACCTCTCCGGTGGGACAACTCACCACTATATGATCAACCTACCCGTGCTATAGTTGGGGCGGATCGTTAGAAGCACCGCTCTGGCACACATCCTAGCGGCCGCCATTCCAGGCCAAGAGCCTTGCCTCATCGAGGAGCAAACTTGGAACGCCACAAGCTCTGCGCAGGGGAGGACGAATAGCGTCAGTTGCGATAAGGCTTCGCTCCAGGTCCTGACTCAAAGTAGGAGCCAAGTTGTCTTAAACAGGTGAAGGCTAGCCAAGTCTGTGGTAATACAGATGAATGATGCCGTATCGGGCAGCTCTGCTTGGCAGATACCCTTGCAAGCGGTGATTTTAAGCTTTTTGGGACCTTGCAGGGCCCGTATTTCCTTCCGTCCCGGCCAGATGGTGACTTTCTTTCCTGCGGGAACTCAAAAGGCACTTGGAAGTTTTGAGTGCGGTCCGACTGCCGAGGGAGGCGCTGGCGATTTCGAACGGTCTCTGTTCAACGACTTGGCAGCAACTAACCAAGTTATGTATGAATTTCAGCGGAAAGATAGCCGTACAGATTCGCCTTGGGTGAAGAGCAAGCGTGACTGCTGTTATCAGCGGTGAGCATAACAGATCGAGCACAGGCGAAGGCGTTCGACTCCAACCTGGTGGGAGGGACGATGCCGAGGTCGTGAGAAGGGTTCAGCTGCATCAAGTGCCTGAAACGATCTGTCTCACACAATGTTGACCCTTTCAAATGCATTAGGTTGCGATTGCCCATCACAGGTGCAAGACAGGCTGGCCATCTTTCTGCGCATCCTGCCAACTCGAAAAGACGCTCTCACACTCCAGAGTATTTGACATTTTGTTTATCTTGGCCTCGGCATTTTCATGTCACTCCACCCCGGTCCTGCGTCGTCTGGAGTTGACAGTGCACGGTAGAGACTTTGCCACGTTACTCGGGGCGTTCTCAACCACACAGAGCCGTTATCTTGGCTGTATGCTATTCCTGTTGTGTGCACCTGCATACGCGGGATTGCGCACAGCAGTAGTGACACCTAGTCGCATGGTATTCACATATTGCTATCGCCACGATCAGTAGTATCTTCAAGTCCAAGACTCTGATCTTCTCACCTTGACAGAAACGTCGTACCCCTCGCCGTACCGAAGTTCGTGAAGCTTTCTTGGACTGCGTTGCGCAATTTTTATGAAAGATCGTTAGAAAGTTCGAACTCTTCGCGGCTCTCAACGCCCGGTTACCCTGCCGGCGATCATCACCGAGTCAAGCAGCGTTTCTGGACTAACGGTGGCTACCGGCTAGCTGCGATTCTGGACTATTTCTAGACCTCGGTGCATGCACAAGCGCCATCATCGTGCATGTACAAGATTTGTTCCTGCAGAGCTGCATACATGCCACATCTACCGAGAGTATCGTTGACGATAGGCCTGCAGTGACCAGAAGGAGAAGGACTCACGACGATGCCCATGTGATAGCACTGCCGTGTGACAGATCTCCCGGAACCTGTTACGTTCATGTGCTCCAGAGCTTGCCAGCGGCGATCACGGCTACGAGATCAGATCAGTGCGTGCACGCACGGTGGACCTCCGCATGTTCTCGACTTCACACCCAGCATTCCGGTGTCAGGCATACCGCGTGAGACAACCGTGATCGACGCGACCGAACACAATAAGCACAATCAGCAATGATGATAAGCAGCGATGGATACGCAGGACTGGAGAGGTTTCCAGGCCAGATTCGTCTCTCCCTTCGCGGCGTGCTTGCTTCATGCCCATAGAAGCCGTAGGTAAGCGATGTACTCTAGCTAGGCGCTTGTTGATGACCAAAAAGTAGCATAGCCGGTGCAGCCGCGTTCGACTGCGTAGACTGAACCACGAGTCGTTCATACAGCAAGCCATACAGTCTGTAGTCTAGATAAGGACCAAATGCACAAACGCCTCAGGGGTCCGTGTCCAGCCAGCCACATTCACCATTGTTCCATGGTTGGTCCACAGCCTCGTGGCCAGCCGTCCGCCCCTCAGCCATTGGAAGCGCCGCCTTGTGTCAGCCAGCCTGATACATCCCCTATACACGCCTCACTTCATCTTTGATTCTAGAGGCGCCTGTCACCTCTGGAATTGTGATATGGCTGTCGTACCCAGCGATACGGCGTGGACCATCAGTCTCACTTTGAGGACGCCGCTCATAATCAGATTGTGGCGCTGCGCATCCCATCCGCATATCGCGGTATGTCTCGCGGTGTCGCCGTCGCCCCAGTCAGAGACAGAAAGCGTGCCTGGCCCCTTCTCCTTGGTCACCCAGCCGCTGTGCCCTTTGTTCTACCATCTTCGGGCGAATTGTATACGTCCGTCAAGCTGCCGAAACCCCATTGCAAGCCCGAGTTGTACCCACGCGGAAACTTCATAGGTCTCTCGAACAGTGAGAATGCACAAGTCGACACTAAAAGACTGTTCCACTGACCGGTCTGTATATGTTCTCCCTATCTCCACATGTCCCTTCTGCTTACACAAGATCGCCATACGCCTCCAGTGGAGCTTCCCCTGGTTACACAGCACGACCAGCCACTGCCTGCATCATGGCTGCGGAACTTCGCCAAAGCTCTCAGCGAGCTCCTCCTGTCGGGAAATTGTTGACATAACACCTACATAGCTAGTTCTACTGCCATTCAATATGCTGAGCATGCTCGCCCATATGCGCCGACTGCCATGTGAGAAACTTCCTCACGATACCTCTGGGACTCCACTTTACCATGCTGGAGAGGGTGGCCGAACCCACCCACCTGTTCATCTGCACATCCCCGTCGTGCTACGAGCGCTACAGGAAGCGGCAGGATGCTCCATGTCTTGAAAGTCAGAAAGCCTTGTCTTTGGCCTCTCTGCAGGCGACTGCGAGCGCTCGTTTGCTATGAGCTGCTAAAGAAGCATTTGACGTAAGTACTACACTGTTGCCCTTGACGAACTTCGGCTCATCCGCTTTTTACTACGGTCCCGAACCACCCACTGAACGTCACTATGCGCGCTCTACGCTACGTTCTGGCAATACTCTTCTTTGTCTCCGCTCCGATGCCGTACGCGCGTAGTATCCACATGGGCTAGGTGAGGTACAAGCAAGAAGGAGAAGGTTGGCAGCAGAAGTATTCGTGCATCAGCCTACAATCAATGACACGGTGACACAAGATGCGAGACGCACATAGGGTAATACTTGATTGACCCTCATTGCTAGTCGCGAACCTAGAGGTCTCGTGCGCAAAGCGGCCATACGCCATTACATGTTGCCCCATATGCAATAGTCGTCATCCCATTGCAGGGAAGGGAACTCCAGCCCGTGAGTCAAGCGCATGTCAACGGCAGCCATCGTGTCACTGTCATGAACGAAGTGCGACGACCCTAGTTCCTCATCTACATTGTTCACAACCGTATTGCCGTCGAATTGTGCGTCCACCAGCGCTCTGCCGTCCACTATACTAATTCGCCTCAGGGTGGACTGATGCCGGCGTAGGAATTCGCTTAGACCCTCCGGCGTGAAGCCCACATTGCCAAGGACTAGTCTGCGCAGTCTCGGGAACGTGTTGCCTTCGATGCAACCTCTCAATGTGCAAGCGCATGTGGAGTCGGTAGGTGAATCGGGGTCGTATTGACTGATCGCGAGTTCTTCCAAAGTTGACGAAGCGTGTGCAAGCAGATCTCGAAGTGCCTGAAGACCAGGCGTGAAAGCTTGAGGAAGCACCTCATACATCTCGGGTCCTTGACCAATTGAAGGCCCCTCGAGCCGGACTCGTAATGAGCGGAGCCGCGTAAAACATCGGCCTACGTTCTCATAGAGTGGCGAAGGCAAGAGCCATTGACGGAACGGAATGTCCCACTTGCGGTTCTCTGCCCTGATGCCTCCGGGCTGAAAGCCACTCGTCGCAAGTGCTCGCAGAACGATCCCAATGGGATGCTTATCTCCCTCGCCAAAAGTATTCCAAGGGTCTTCGAAAAGGTTCAGCGGACGACCAATCTTATTCGTTATCTTTCTGTACCGGTAAGGGCGGAGTTTCGTGCACTCTTTGCAGAGTAACGGTGAACTTTCCAGATCTTCACAATGTGAGCAAGTGTCGCGCCCCGCATCTAATCTACTCTGGTGACTCCCATGATATTGATCTGGGCATCTCCAGTGTCTTTCGCAGTTGGCGTTGCTCGTCAGTACTATGTCCAGATGATTGCCGACTTCCTGGAGACGCGACAGTATGCGCGACAGCGTACGGACATCTAGCTGCAATTGACGGTTCTCGTATTGCTTGTGAAGTAATACGTCATGTGCTCTTTGATGCTCCGTTGCCTTGATTTCGCCGAAGCGCTGGATAGTCGCCGTTGTGATCAAATTCGTCCCTTCCTGGAACTCCTCCATACTGACGTACAATGTCTTGATCTTCCGTGCGATGGTATCGTCCTGTAGCATCTGGAGACAGACTCGCATGCTGTCGGCGTAAGAGAGCACGATGGACGCGGTGTCGAAGGGCTGCATGTGGTGGAGCACTCTGGAGAGGTCTTTATTGCCAGCGGCGCGGCATGACTTGATGTCTCGCCATGACAGCCTCTCGGCGATGTTGTTGAACAGCTCTGGAGGTAGGTCGAGCAATGGGACGCGGCGGGGTGTCTCCATATCGGCCGCGATCACAAGTCTTGACGGAGGTATTTCTGCGGATAAAGAAGGCAACTGCAACGAAGCAAGAGCTTAAGGCTGGTCGTGAAAGGTCGAGGGTTAAAGTTGCGAGGAATGTGGTTGTTACGAAGAAGAACACGGAGGAATCGCGTAAACACGAGATACAGTCACCTCGCACATCCGATCGTTAGCCGCTTTATACCCAGTACTTGCAGCGGGAGGCCGCTGCAGCGAATAAAACGACGAAGAAGCGTCCCAGCGCCGCTGTATACCTTGTAAGCCACTGTTTTGAACGGCTGTAAGAGGCAAAAGCGCTTGCAGAATACCCTATTCAAGGCCCTTACAAGCGGCGGATAACGATCGGATGTGCCAACTGACTGTAGCATCGCGGTGGACCGTGCCCACTTTATCCCTGCCATTGGTTTGCACGTGATACTCGTTCTGCATGTTGGCGAAACAGACCTGGGTTGCCTCGGATATCGAGCGTTGTGCCAGCATACTGTATGCACGCTCTACGGAAACGTGACAGAATATTCCAGTGCGTTACTGTGTCAAGGGTTAAGCCAACTGCGTTTTCCTCGATAGGCGATCTGATTGACTTAGCCACCCCTTTCGTACATACCGGGCACGTCGAAATCTCCTGGTATGCGAGTGAGGCGGCGGTGACATCGAATTTGATCACGATTGATCCATCTTCTCGTCCTCGGTCAAGACGTCCTGCGGGAAGGCAGTTGCCCATGCACGAAATCTTGTGCCATATGTGACGATGTTGAACAATGCGGAGATCCGTCAATCTTCCAGAGATCTCCGGGAAAAGAGTTGACGGCGGCAGCATCGTCAGATGATATTGGGAAACACAGCACTGGATACTCGTCCTATGCAATGTCAAGAACGATGAGGTTGCCTGATGGATTCTAGGTTCACCGCAGCCAGCTAGGTGCTTTCATCATTTGTGATGGACAATGTGTGCCGCTAGACCCGCAGCACGTTCACTCGAACGTCATCTTCTTCCCCCTCCCCTCAACAATCGCCGCACTCCCCCTTTGAGTATTCGCATGCGCAGCCCCGGGAGCAACATTCCTCGCATCATACCTCTCATGCCTCTTCCTCCTCTCGTCTCTCCTCTGCTCTTTATCCAAGCCCCGAGGGCGCGGCGGCTTAGAACCGTTCATGGCGTCGGCAGCTCCCTGTGCACGGTCTTCAGCCGTCACAGTATTCGCAGGGTCTCTTCGGTCGCGCCTGACAGGCTCAGTGTTGCTGTGCGTACCCTTGTCCTTGCCGAAACGCTTTTTGTAGCGAGTTTGGGAGTCCTCGGCGAACTCGCACCGCAGCTCGCGGCCGTGGATGCGGTTGAGATGTTGTTTGTGCCTTTTGGCTTTGGACTTGGACTTCTTCTTCGTTTTGCCAGCAGCATCATCGTCATCTGCTCCTGCCTCAGCATCAGAGTCGTCGTCTGACCCATCCGACTCAATAGTCCGATACACCCATCCCCTCACAGCCGCCTCCGCACTCTCCACCTCCTTGAATCGTACCCAAGCATATCCTTTACACTTCCCGCTGTCTTCGAAAGTAGCCATAAACACGTCCTCCAACTCCCCAGCCTGTCCAAAATGCTCCTCCAAATCCTCCTTCGTAACATCAAAGCTCAAATTCCCCACGAAAACCCTCTTAGCTGGCTCCTTGCCTCCCACCGCAGTACCGACAACCTTCCCAGCCTCCTCCTTCGGTTTATCAGGCCTTCCCTCAAAGGACTTAGCATTCTTAATCAACACCCTCCTCCCTCCCATCAACTTCTCACTCAACCCAATCGCCTTATCCAACCACTCTTTCGTCGTGAAATCAACGTACGCGAAACCCTTATTCTGCGCTGCTCTGGCGGACTTGTCGGTAGGGACAGGCATATGTAACCTCACGATTTCCGTCTCAGCGATCTGGCCTTGGTCGCGGAAGAAAGCCTTGAGAGTTTCTTTTGTGGCGGTGAAGGGGAGGTTGCCGATCCAGATGCCGTAATCAGAACGTCCTGTCGCTGCTGGAGTTGCGGATTGGGTGTGGTGGTCGAGGTCGGCATTGTCGATTTCGCCGGCGGGGAGGGTCGTACGTTTGAGTTTGGTGTTTGCTGGCGCTGCTTCTGTCGCGGCCTCATCTGTTGGATCAGAAGCATTTGGTGTAGACTTGGACTTGCTCTTCTTCTTCTCTGCTCGTTTGGCTTCTCGCTTGGCTTTCTTCGACGGCGGTTCGGGTGCGTTGATGTCGACTTCGATTTCTTCCGCTGAGTCGTCGTGCTTGCGCTTTTTGTGCTTCTTCTCCTTCTTGACTTCAGGCTCCGGTGAGGAGGAAGAGGAAGCCGCTACGGGCTCTACTATCTTGCTTTTCGACATTGTGGTGTGCGTGTACACTACCTCCAGAGGTAATGGAAAGAGCGAAGCGAAATTTCATGTGAAGGGCAAGCTCGACCGGCTGAAGGCGGCCGCAGATCCCCGCTCTGAGCGCAACAGCTCATGTTCCTGCCATGCCTGCCTTCCACTTCCACTTGCGCCAACGCACAACACTCACAAGAATCACATCGCATGCTCAGCACATACATACGATAATACTGTCATGCCCCTCATTGTGCTATAACACTTGCAATACTGCTGCATCGTATCTCAACTGCGACACTCATCAACCACCTGCCCTCACTCAATCCCTCATACCAGACGACCATGGCCGGCTTGCAATCACCACACCCGACCACTGGCGGCAAGAGCCTCGACAACATGCCAGCAAACCCATACACCGCTCAGCCGTCGACCGAGCGAGGACCGTACAAGTCATGGCGCAAGAAGTACCGCAAGATGCGCTCACGCTTCGACGGAACCCTGGAAGAGAACAAGAAGCTCTTTAAGGAAGAGCAGAAGCTGGAAGGCATAGCTAAGAGACTTAGGGAGGAACTTGAGTACGTCGCATCTCCTCAGCACTCTCAGCGCCAGACCACACACTGACATACTCCCAGCGGCCTCCGAGACATCTGCCTCGACCTAAACGAAACCCCCTCCCTGCCCCCCGACCTCCGCTTCAACATCCGCCTCCCACCCCGCCAACCCCCCGCCATCGACATCCCAGCCACCATCGGCCCCGAACACGCCAACGCCATGGTAATGGACTACAAGCACGCCGTCCAAGCCGGCAGCATCCCCGCCCTAGACCTGCACGTCGTGCGCAGCGAGATCGAGCAGAAACTCGCAGCTCAGAACACGCAACCGCTCGAAGTCCTCAACGGAAGCATCCCCTCGCATCCAGTCGTTAGTTTCGACAACATGCCTGAGGATATCATGGGCGAGGATCCACCGGCGTATATGACTCCCCAGCAAGAGGATGAGTATTTCCTTAAACTGGACGCTAGACTCGGGGATCCATTTGCTGCGACCAAGGCCTCCGAAGTGCTAGCCAGTAAACCTGAGGAAGACAAACATTTCGCCGACATGACGCCGAGGGAATACGAGCGTTATATCGAATTCGCCAACCCACTGAGCCAGCACAACTGGCTAAAAGCCCACCATAAACTCGGTCCCGTCGCAGGAGATGTAGACGACAACGAATCCCTCGCTTCCCACGAGCCCAAACCTCCACGCAAACGAGCTCCGAATAAGAATCTAGCGAAGCAAGTCGGTGATCGCGCTCTCGAGCGCGCCCGCGAGGGTTACAGCCCTAGCGCTGCAGGTGACGACGATGAACTGTCGATGGTGGCCGACGAGCATCCTGCTGCTAGCTCCTCCTCGAAGAAGAAGGGCAGGGATCCGGATAGTACGTACCGCATCAAAGGAGGGACTTCCGGCTCTGGAGCGAGCAAGCCGAAGGCTAAGAGGAAGAGGACTAGTGGGGATGATGCCGCAGGTACCCCGGGTGGGGGTGGAGGGAAGAAGGCGAAGACTAGTACGGCGGAGGGGTCGTCGGCTGCTCCTGCGGTGGATTAGCAATCGCCACAGAAGCAGGCCGATGGCAGGTGGGCTGGTTTGCCGAAAGGGTACAAGCAGTCGAAGTATACACCAGTTTGCCGCTGCATTGATAGTCGGCCGTGTACTTGTGGGTTGAGGGGGCGAGAGTAGGAATTAACTCCCGAGGCGAAGGAGGAAATTGAATATCAAGAATGGCAGTTGGTGTTGGCTGCGCAGGGCAATACTGAAGTCGTGGAGAAGGATCATCGCAGGGAGGAGAGGCAGGACTCGGTGTTCAGTGAGCAGGGTTTTGGTATGGTCAACGCTACATCGGCACCTGCGGCACCGCAGTGGCAGCCTGGCATGGCTCAGGGATGGTATGCTTTGCCAAGTAATGTTCCTTCAGCATCGCAGTGGCAGCCCGGCACTTCTCAAGACTGGCGTTCAGCACCCGATGGCAGATGGGACGGGTCTGGCACGACGCCTGCATCTATTGCTCCGGAGTAGCAACCCGGCGCACAAGGGCGGGATGGCTGGGGATACACGAAGACGTCTGGCGCGCGATGGTGGTCGAGGCGTGGGTCCGTCTGTCGGTGCTTGCGCAGTCGTCCATGCACTTGCGGGTTGAGGGAGCAATTGCAGGAGGAACAACCGCCACTGCCTCATTCTGACAGGAAGCCGCAGTCAACCAAAGATTTCATGAGCGACCTTACATCCGGAGCATCGTACCCAGCGGGCATTCTTGGCAGCTTTGAATCTGGGTTGCAATTCAAGTCGCTCCAGACAGAGCCCAGGATGGTAGATCAGCAGAGCAAAGCGGTGGTGAATTGGGAGTCAAGACAGGACTCTGTCTTCAACGAGCAGCCACCTGGCGCGACTGGTTCTTCGTCAACAACAAACCGTCCTACGCAGCAGCCTTGCCCTCCTTCGTCCCTTAACGCGGACGTAATGTTGAGCGACCTCATGTCCGAAGTGCCTTATCTATCGAACATGTCTAACACGTCGGCGTCCGATTTGCAGCCTCCGTCGCCTCAGAAGTCGAGCTCAGCAGCCAACGAGTAGGACTCGAATACGACATTGCTGCTCCCGACAACTCTCGACCCTAAGAAACAGCATCTTTCATTCGGTTACACGTATATGCCGACGACCGACCTGCTTCCACACAATAACTCAGCACGATCGTCAGAGCCAGACATGATACCTCCCACGGTCCTCTCAGGATCATCGTCAAAGCCAGGAGGCCGCCCGCCTCCTTCAATCAATTCAGTACCATCGTTGGAGCCAGACGCATCGGCGCCTTCGAGGAACTCGAGCATCCCAGCGCCATTGTCACAGCCGAGTCCACCAAAGGCCTCCAATGGATCTCGATACCACCCAGGCAACGGCCAAAGACTAGGCATGTCGCCGATGGAGTACAAAATCTATAGAAACCAGCGGAAGAATGAGAGTCAGCGGAGGATACGGGCTATGACGCCCGAGCAGAAAAGGGTTTGGAAGGAGGAGAGGGAGAGGGTTAGGAGAGGGATAAGGGAGTATGGGTAAGAAGGGAGAGGGATTTGGGAGGTGATTGTATTCGTGGAGGGTGGATGGTTGTGAATGGGCGGGAGTGAGGTGCGGTAGTATATTGAAGGCTGTGAGAGGAGCTTTGTGGGTGTGCTGTTGTATGTTCTTTGTGGCATAGGTAGTAAGTAGATCCCAACAGACATTCGCGGACAACAGACGTTCGCGGAGACCGCTGGGCTGCTATTTCTCACGTTACGTAGTGACCGTCCTAGCCCGGCGCTTCAGTCTGACAAGCTGCGTTTGTGGAACGTCGCATAGCCGACAACACAGCACCATGACAAACACAAGCGAGTCTGCTTACAAAGTCAACATGCACGAAGAGAAGCGCTGGCTGCGCCGCAGATTGTGCACCATTGCGAGGAGGACGAGGCGGAGGATGCAGCCCCTCGCATCGCATCGCATTCGCATCCGCCGAGGTTTCGCTTTCGGGTGACTTCATCCGGGATAGATATGAACAACACTTCCTCAACATGACTCTTGCAGTAACAAGAACTATCGCTGATTCATCTCATACTGTGGACATTTTGGTAGACATCTCCACCCATCGTCGGACGGAACATTTGACGCCTCCGCTCCCTTCTTGACGCGGCTGCGAAGGTGGATGCATTATTAATACAAGACCTCGAACGACATCGATCCACTCTCACTCGGTATCGTAACAAGGCTTTGTCAGAAACACGGCTGAGTAGACGAGCCATTCGGGACCGGGCATTTGGCTTGATTGTGGTTGTAGTCATCAACAACACTGGGGGCATGGGAACTGCGCCCTATTAGTACTTCGCCTACAGGCTACGAAATATATATAGAAGCAATCCATTGCTCACCGAGTCATCATTGAGCACTTCCCGGACAACGACAGTTACCAGAAGCAGATATCGTCCTTCCCAATCAACCATGGCATCCTCACTCTACAAAAGCTTCACGCCCCCAGGCCGTTTGTCCAACGACGACCTAGACCTAGGCACCGATCCCAGAACCAACCCCAAGTTAGTCAAGGCGCTTGCAGCCATAGGTTTCGACAAGAGGCAACCAGAGGTCGAGCTCACCAAGGACTCTTCTTTGGACCAGATCGAGGGCCTGGTTGGACAATTTGACGCAGGGATTCAGGGTCTGTACGACAGTTTGCCAATCGATCTGCCGCAAGACGCGGAGGAGCCGGAAGTTGAGGAAAAAGTTCTGACTACGAAGGGCGTTGATGGGAATGAGATTAAGATTTATGTCTTCCGCAAGGCGGGGACGGAGGGGGAGGTGATGCCTGCGGTTGTTTATACGCATGGTGGCGGGATGGGTGAGCTTACCCACTTACAGTGCCTTTCAATGGCCTCTTGACTAATGTGACTCTGATAGTCGTCATCAACACTTACAACCAAGTCCATGTCCGCTTCCTCAAGTCCATGGCCCTCAAAGGCGTCGTAGCCATAGCAATCGGCTTCCGCAACGCCTACACCAAGGAGAAGCACAACCCCTTCCCTGCCGGCCTCAACGATTGTGCATCCGGCGTGCAATACATTGCGGCTCACAAGAAGGACCTAGGCATCAGCAAGATCGTCATCCAAGGCGAGAGCGGAGGCGGCAACGCAGCGATCGCTACCACCCTCAAAGCCAAGAAAGAAGGCTGGGTTGACGCCATCGCTGGCGTATATGCAAGCGTCCCATCGATCAGCAACGCTTTCAATGCATCGAAAGAAGAGCTCGCTAAGACTCTACCGAGTGCAGTCGAGAACGACGGCTACTTCCTCTCCACCAAGCTCATGGGCCCGATGAACCATTACTACACTCCCACTCCCGAGTCTGCCAAAAATCCTCTGGCCTGGCCATTATTCGCAACAGAGGAGGATCTCAAGGGCTTACCTCCGCATTACTTGGCTATGGACGAACTCGACCCGCTGCGAGACGAGGGGATAGCTTTCTATAGGAAGTTGATGGCGGCGGGTGTGCCGGTGGCGGCGCATGTAAATCTGGGCATTGCGCATGGGAGTAGTGTGATCTTTCGACAGGCGTTGCCGGAGGTGTATGAGGGTATGATTGATAGTATTGTGGCGTTTGCGAAGAGGGTGTAGGTTTTGAGGTATTTAGTGAGTGGTCGACCGATTTTGAGAGCTTTGTCACCACCTTCGAGCCTCCGTGCAGCACGATATGTTTGGTTGTGTTATATCATGGGGCGTGAGGACGCAGCTAAGAGGCTGTTGCCCTGGTAATGGAATTTAGATTGGTGTTGCGCAGACTGGGTGGACAAGACGTTGGGCTAATGGATGAGCAAAACGGTCGACCAGGATCGTGATGGCAACGGCTTGGCTGTTTTGAGATTGGAGTTGGTATAGCTACAACGTGCTCTACTCCTCATCATTATATCGCCTTTCCTCATTCTTCCTGAGTCGTACTCTGGATTCATTCGTTCATTTCGTCACCACATCATGATCTATTCCCTATTCACGCAGAGCGCCATGCACTCCCATTGTCAAATCGTTGCTCATGCCCTGGACATCGCCAATGCAGCAGCAACCCTCTTAAGCTTCGAGCCAATGTTGATACCCAAGAAACCGCTGCTGTTCGTCGACGTAGAGCTTCCACACACCGAAGAAGACGAGTTAACGCTGGTGGTACCCTCTCCGGTCTCGCAGGCAGCCGAGGCGCCGGAACTGCAACCGCCCAGGAACTCTGAGATGAAGCGTCAGCTTATCAATCGATTGGATACTATAAGTTACCGAGGAAACGTACCGCATGATGAAGTTGATGCAGAGCTTGTGCCATTGCTTGCGGACTCGGCACCTGAAGTGCAGCCTCCTGGAGCGCACTCGGATGTAGTGCTGCCTGTTGGGCTGCTCGAGTCTTGACCGCCTGTCAGAAGTCCACCGGACGAGTCCGGGTCATCTTGGCGCTTCTCGCCTACGTGAGTGAGGACGAGGTCGCGGGTGACGAGCGAGTGGGGGCGGAGGTGGCCGTTTGATGCAAGCTGCGTGCGGGCGACCAGTGGGGAGGAGAGGGTGAGGTCTGCGATGGCGGCCAAGAGGCAGATGGGGAGGAGGTTGAAGAACTGCATTGTTCGAATGTGGTATAGAGCTTTCAGTGTGATCGTGTGTGGATTTGAAGGTAGCGGCCGGATAGTGAATGCTACGGAACGAATGGAAGTCGGCTGCTGGTGTCGTTGATACCTACAAGAAAAGATAAGAAGGATGAAGCCTCTATATGTATATCGCGAACATCTCCATAGCAATGTAGCAGAAGTGGCGCCTCGGCAGGCTGTTTTGCCGATCTGTGTGGATGTCACACAACGATGGGACGGTGGGACATCCACCACCACCCATCTTCCATTAACGAATGCAGCTTCCAGCGCCGTCAGATCTTCTTTACAAGCGGTTCCACATGAGTATACCACTGCCTTGGCGTTGACAGTATCCGAGTCGGATGTCGGTTCCGCATTTGCCGTAGAGCTTTATGCCAAGGTTTGGTAAGTCCACTATTGCATCGTTGTGAGAGGTGGACCAAGACCAAACGTCTCTATAATGCGAGAAGGTTGCGTCTTGCAGCAGCGATCGTACTGTCGATATTAATCAAATCCTACCTCGGTAGCCGTGCTGGCTGGCTTCTCCGTGGCAGAGGCGTTCAATACTATGTGCTTTGGCGAATGTTGGAATCCTTGGCTTCGCTGTGCCTCGTTGCTGGCTTGGGGAGACGATCATATAGAGGTCCTTGACCAGCTTGCCATGCTGTACCGCCCAGTATCAGCGTCCTGGTCGCCATTATTGGCTTGTTGGTATGCAGAGAAGCCACGGCCGGTCTCCGGAGAGCGGGAGTTCCAGGAGCTATGCAATATGTATGCAACATTGGCTTTGTAGAGGTAGATCTCTCCGCAAGTGCGGCGCAGGTCAGGGCGATGCA
The DNA here is from genome assembly GCA_022814695.1 of Neocatenulostroma microsporum. NCBI lineage: Eukaryota > Fungi > Ascomycota > Dothideomycetes > Mycosphaerellales > Teratosphaeriaceae > Neocatenulostroma > Neocatenulostroma microsporum. The sequence goes on from JAKLLW010001291.1 coordinate 14,609, forward strand.
CCAGTCGGAACGGATGACCACGCCCACATGTGTAGACTAGGTGCTTGACTTCTGCTTACTGCAAGACTCGCATGTAGTAGAACGAAAGGTAGTTGCGGAAGATGTGGCGGTGTATGACGGCTGTGCGAAGAATCCCTCCGCGGGCATGCGGGCTTGGCATACCGGATGCGTGCCTTCGCTTCTCGGCAGAACGTCGTCTCCACCACACACAGAGGTGGTGGTGGATGTGTAATAAGGTTCAAAACTCTGTTGAAGCTAGCGTTAAATTGGGCTGTACTCTGAGTATATATTTCTTTTCCTCCTCGAGTTCTTCATAGCGAAGAGCTAAACGACGATTGACGAATTCAAAGCTCGAATGCACGACAACCGACCCAATTTTTCGTATCGCGAAAGAACATCGGTTGCGCGAAGAGGAAGCGTCAATTAGGGTTTAGGTTTGTATCAGACACAAGCCCTACGATTGGTTGGCGTAGGTCGACTTCACGCCAAAACCTACACAGTCACGACGTTCTCCATCCAGCTACAACAAAATCTTCTGGGTAGGATTGGTATACTTCACCTCCCCCGCCTCAGAACGAGGTCTCGTGGTTGCTATGCCTGGTTGGCGTGGCTGAGACATCGTATGATGTAGCCAAAGTGCCGCATAGTCGCAGGAGGAATACAACATACAAGCCCCTCTATGTAAGAATGGCACAGGTACTTTACGTTGAGTCTGTGCCTCATAACCTGCTTTCTGCTACATCTCTCCCTGCTCTATCCTCGCGAGCACGCGCAGAGAGCGATCATGCTCAACCAGAACGTATTAATCCTCGCAGCCTTTTGCGCTATTGTTACAGCACAATCTAAGTAATTGCACCACCCTTCACACTCTCAAATGCATCACACTAAGCACCGACCAGTACAATCGCCTACCCAGGTCTCGACCTTGTCTTCTATTCCAGTAACACCACACTTTCATGCGGACAGCCCGCTCAAAACACCGGATTCGTGTCGTTCCACACATCAACTGTTCCAGCACCCGGAGCCTTCGTCTGTTTCGACATGGAAGACACATTCACAAACCCCAATGTCACGTATGCAGACTGTGGCGCGGGATGCGGCGTCAATTACACCTTAAGCGGCATAGACAACTACGATACACGAGCCAACTACTCCCAGCTTTTCTACTCTCAACTAGGGACTAGCACCAATGTTCAGGATGACAGGGCCGGGCAATTCATTGTTCAGACATATTCTGGCGAGGGTTGCTTGCAGGGTGTGAGCGAGCCAGATACCATTGACCCTTGGATTCAGTGGACTTGTTTGTCACGAGGCGAATGCTCGACGCTGCCGTACGGTGTTCGCAGCTTCGCTATCCGGCCAGCTGATAGTGACCAAGTAGGCAAGAAGCATTGCAACATAGCGCACCAGAACGGCGGAGGCGGGCCGAAATATGAGAATGATGGGATGAGACTTGGACCTGGAACCACAGCAGCGGTACTCTTAGCCGCTCTTGTCAGCATAGCGTGGCTAGCGTAATTAGTGTATCATACTCCCTCACTCCGTACCGCTCTCACGCCTCCCCGCCTAGTCTTGCAAGCTCCTTCAAGAAGCTCTCCGCATTCACCAACTCCGTACTGCCGTATGTGACTCTCTTCTTGCTCACAGCGCCCGCAGCCCCTCCGCTTGCACCACTCGTCCGCTTCGCCCAGTCCTGTAGGTTACCGTACTCGTCCATACTACCCCCACCGACTGTGAACACGATGGCCTCGCTAAAGCCTTGTCTTCTCTGCCCGAAAGACGCCTCAATGCCTCTGCTCTGCGATGCACCAGATCGGGCGTCCTTCGCACTCGGCGGCATGGTACCGCGCGCATTCGCTGATCGTGGATCGAAGTAGAGGAAGCCTTCCGTCTT
>JAKLLW010001292.1:0-16477 GCA_022814695.1 Neocatenulostroma microsporum
TTCTCCGGCGGTGTTATCTGCCCGAATCTCTCCGCCACGCTTCCCTCACGAGCTCTTACGATGTCGGTCTGCAGGGATGGTGGTAATCCTGCAGGCGCGCGCATGGCGCCGAAAGCGCCCGCATGCGATATGTTGGCCTCAGCGAAAACGTTTGCTGGATCTATGGACGAGGACGTGCTTGGCGTGAAGGCGCCGGTCCCGACTGGGAATGGATCACTCTGGCCGCCGAAGTTGAAGGACGGTGCTGGGTTGTTGCTACTGCAAAGTCAGCGAAGGCACAAAGAGCCCGGATTGCAGGACTTAACACTTACCCTTGGCCGGACATATCGAAGCCTAGATCTGAGCCGTTGAAGACGTTAAGTGATGCAATGCTGTGCAGGTTACGCAGATCGTCGTCGTTGTTATCGTCGAAGTCAAAGCCCGGGTTGGGGTCGAAGGCCGGGTCATCAAACGCTGATGGGAAGGCCGTGGCCGGTTGGAGATGAGGCGATGCGGCAGTCATACTGATGCGGCGACTCTTCAACTATATCGTGGACCGGAGAACCTGTGCGTATCTGCTGAGCAGCAGACGGCGCTCAACAAGTGTACCGCTGGCGCTGTGAACACTGGTTCCTGGTACCGGGGATTCGAGGGAGCCACTGGGTTGCTGAATGTGGCGATGCCGTTGCGCACTCTTCACGGTGGCCTGAAAGCCTGTGTAGCTGCTACACTGGATACGGCAGTGTTCGAAGTTGTCAGCGTGGTAATGCTGTCCTTCAATGGATAGCAATGGTGCTGGCGGAGAGGTAGGTTTGTATTGCGTTGGAGAGTGGCGAATCCTCCGTAACAACGTCAAGCAGCGTGGGGAAGGCCCAGTGAGGTAAGGATGCGATTTCCTTAACGGTTTTCCTCAACGGCCCGTATCTCTTCTCGTCAGCAGCCCTGCGCTTTGCGTTGTTCCTTCACAAGCAGCAAATAACCTACAGAGCAATTATGCGAGCACAGGTGGAAGTAGCGCGGACTGAGCTCCGAGCAGCGTCAGGCTCCTCAGAGAAAAGCCCGGGGTGGGGCAGCTAAACCCAGTCTGTGAGAAGCCGAAGTTCCCACGGCAAAAACTCGCATTTCTGGTCGAAGTCGGCTCGGCCGTCAACTGCGATCTTCGATGCTGCCGTTGCGGACCGATTCACTCTGATTTGTTCAAGCAGAAGCTCACTGCCGATCGTGCTCGTCTTTGGTTAGAATCACTGGGACTTGTCGCGCGAGCCAGAGTCAGAGCCTCGGTTTCTTCACGGAATGAGATAGCTTATCTATGCTGACATGTGATGAGTGTGTTTTCTCGATCTCACCATCTTCTGCCTCATCACTTACTCTACGGACGGCAAACCTGCCCAATGATGGACGTGCTGGACTTCACCGCATTTCTCATTGATTTACTTCTCTATCTACGCCTCCCGTGAGATGTGAAGCGCCCGCATATAGCAACTTGAATCACGCCCGAAATGGTAGGTCAAATGCTTATCATCCTACCTCCACGAGCCTGAACCTTCCTCGCTGGTTACACGCCGTTTGCATGCGACACCCTTGCAAACCCTACGGAGCTGTCCACGACACGGTACATCGCGGGAAAAGCTCCGTACGGTTACTACAATACAGTAAACTCTTTCTATAACGGTAGCGTGGTGCAGGTAGTCCAGTACCGGTACATAGGGGTTACCGGTATACGGGACCGCCTGGTGACCCATTTATCGGCCGGAAGAAGCGGATTCCGGCCCCCGATCCCTCATCTAAGCTACTTTCAGCCTCGCTAGGGGTGTCCTCTCATACCTTTTTGTACCGGTATCACCAAGATTCCTTAAAAGCCTACCGGTATACGCCTATACAAGGGTTCTCACCGTAGAACCGCGGTGAAAGCGAAGGTCACCGATACAACGAGATTACCGGTACTCGGGATACCGCTATAGGCAGAGTTTCCTGTAGTAAAATTCATCTTTCGTACCTACTACGATGGCCTCATGCCGAGTCATGCGAGCTGTTTTGCTGCAAGCTGTCACGGGCTGTAGAGCCGCCCGAAAGCTTCTTCCGCTCAGTCCGTCTCACGATTTCGTTATATTGACCAAGACACTGCCAAGACGCCAGCATCTCGACCCACGCTGGCAAGCACCACACAGCATGCGCCGTGGGTACTTTTCATGCAGCAGGCTACGACGGGCAACTTCGCAGCGAAGCAGCCACAACTTGAGAACCCAGCAAATCTTGGTGCGATCGGCACATGGGACGTTTCGCTACGTCGCGATCAGCACTGTACCTTCTGGAGTGGCGAGTTTCTTCAGAGTCTATGGGCCTCCCACATGATTTCAAAACTTCCACTTTGCGGACCTCGTGATTGAGGTGCATGACTCTATGCTATGCTCTGCTCTTCACTCTTCTTCCTGCTTCTTTTCCTCATCTCGTTCGCATTCAGACGAAACGCGGAGCGTCTCCAGGAAAGGCGCAATGGCGCAACCGTTTGCGGGGGAGGAACTAATGCAGGTGCAACAACGTGCTGTCGGCAGCCTTCCGAGAACCAATCCTGCATGCGGTCTCGATGGCCGCCTCCGAATCGTTAGGCAAAATTGAAGGTTGAAGGTTCGCTGCTCCCTGATGCTGAGCCGCTCGAAGAGGTACAGTAACGGACCTCAGCCCGGTATTCATGGGCCGCCGGCATGTGACATGTCGAATGAGTCTGGATCGCGTGTCAGTCTGGAAGCATGTCAATCCATTATGCTACCTCACTGGGCTCATTTGCGCACATACAATGGCATGAGGCAGACTGATATATCGTCGATATTTACTGCCTAAGGCATTCATACCACTCCTGCCAAGCCCCTCGGAGCGTCTCAGAAAGCGTCTCATGTGCATCTCTCCTCAACCTTCACACACAGGCGCCAATGTCGCCGTTACCTGACACACGTATAGTCTGTGATGGCACAGAATGGCACGACGACCAACGGAACACATGCGCCGCACGACTCAGGCCACAGCTACGTAGATGCGGTGAAGGTCAGGGAGTTGGAGGATGAAGTGAGCCACTTGGCCGAGAAGGCCAGCAATGCCTGTATGTTGCTCGCATAATGCACTACTATCAATGTGCTGAAGGGCTCTGAAGCCGCGGTCTTCCGCGCCTACGCGCCAACGTTTGCTGACATGAAGCGTAGCTCAGCGATTCGCCGATTACGAGAACGAGATTCGAGTCCTCCAGGCCAAGCTGCGCCAACAACAGCGACAAGAGGAACGAAATGCGGCAGCGATGGAACCAAAAGACGCCGCGCTGGCTGCAGTACAAGCAGATCGACCTGGAATATCGCGGTTCGGCAGCTTCATGCACTCCCGTAAGGCGACGAGTGTTGCTGTGACTCAGCCAGGAGGTCGCGAAAGGGAACTAGAGGCTTCCTTGGTCCAGGAGCAGACACTGCGGATTGCGGCCGAGAAGAAGGCCAAGGACGTGAGCGCTGAGATTGAGGAGCTGAGCGCCAGCTTGTTCGAGCAGGCGAACGAGATGGTGGCTGCAGAGCGCAAGCAAAATGCTGCACTGGTCGACAAAATACATGAACTTGAGAGTCAGACCCAGGATAGTAGCAGGGATTGCAGCGCGCATGTATTGCAGAAGGAGAACGTTAGGCTCAAGGAGAGAGTGCAGACGCTCGAGAAGCGAGATGCAGACCGCAGAAGACGACTGGAGAAGCTCGAAGCTGCCAACAAGAGGATCGAGAGGGTGCGGGCTCTGCTGATACCTCGCTGAGCTCGCCAATGACTCGTGGGATTACCCAAATGCGTTGCATGGACCTTGGGGAGGATCATCTGACCCTCCAGCAAGCACTTTGGATTTGCCTACGGCGCAATCTTATGAGCCATAAGTGTAGCTCGACGCTACCGCGAAGTCGCAAGGAAGGCTCGAACAGCTGGGCGCTGTACATGCAGGGCCGTCTTTGGTCTTGTCAGACAAGCGCCCATTGATGCATTGTTCACGCTTGCAACGCTGAACAACAGTCCCAGAGCGCAATATGCATTCAGAAATCCGGCGTATCTGTGCACAGCTTCGGGCTTTCCGGAACAGGGTCGCTGCTCGGAAGTGATGGTCGGTCTGCCGCGCTTTGAGCAGACGACGACGGTCAGGAGAAGCAGCTTCGTACCGCACCAACGGCATGAGAGGCGATATTATGGAAAGCGAGCGTTGCACATACAGGGTTTCGAGATGGTCCGCATACTTGCACTACGAGGCAGAGCGGCAGGAGGGAGAGAAAGGTACAGAAATGCAGCTCGAAGACGCTCAGTCACACGATAGTCGAGCGCAGCCAATGCGGTTACGCCCACCTATTCGACTTCCACTGCCATACAATCGGCTTCGGCTTCGGCGTTCTCGGCTCATCCCTTCCCGTTGCCGTGCCAATGTGCTATTTCGCCCTTTCCTCCGCCAACTAGACACTGACTCTTGTCTTGTCTGAGCTCTCACCTGGAATCGCAGGCGTCGTGGACAGAGCCGGAGACAGCACGATCGAAATGATCGACGTCCTCGAATGCGTTTTTGAGACCAATTGAGTAGGACGAAAAGCTGCGGCGTTGTCTGTGAGCTTCACATACAGACGCCCTAGAAAACAAACATGCTCTCGAGAACTGCAGCCCTTTTCAAACCCTCCAGCTCACCATTACTGGTTATCGCCTCCTGCACCATCTCGTACGCCCACTGGCTATCCACGCAGTAAGCGAAGTCATTTCTCGACACAGGCAGAGCAGGCACGCAAAACGTCTCTACAACCCATTCTCCCTCCTGTCTTTCACGTAGCTCCACATCCAGGACTTCGAGACCTGGATGCAACTCTTTCAGCTTCGTAAGAGGCCACTTTGCGCCGTCCCGCTTGGATGGGACGGGGTCTCTATGGCGAATTTGCCTACGAACTCTTCTCTGACGAGCCTGCTCCGGGGCTTTGAGGACAACACACTTCTCGAGCACATGCAGATGGATTGGTGCACCGAATAATGGATTGCTCTCCGCAGCGTAGACATCGCGATATATCTTCTCCAGATCGATGTCGTACCTTTCCCTAGCCAGACCTCGTCCTTTGGCCTGGAAGGCATCCTTGTCGACGGGCTCCCAGATGAAGTTTTGAAGCTCCGGCACATGATGCTGGATGTGAAGATCGACTATGATATGCGCGAGACCCATCAGACTGGGCATGAGCATTCTCAGCCCACCTTGAAGGTGGCCAAATGGTGGAGACCAGCCTTCGTGGTTGTACAGCCAGAGTAAGCTAAAGGCTGAGGCGTCTACACCACGGTCGCTAGGCTCTGGCCAGATGCCGCGATGCTTAATGAAACGCGCAAGAGCTACATGGAATGGTAGCTCTTACAAAAGTTCATGCGGTAGTCGATGTGGTATTGTAGCCGTCTGAGCTCCCTTCCTGGCTTGATCATAGTCCTCCATTCGTCGTTGATCAAACTGCTGAACCGCCTAGAGACTCTTCTCGAGAGTGCTAACTCCCTGGCAGGTAGATATGATAGTATCTGCAGAAGGATCTCCGCCGGCACTCCCCTTCCATGTTCTTGTGAGTCGGCCATGGTGTCTCCGTTCCTTTTTACAATGAGCTTCCTTGAGCACTCTCAAAGTGTGCAGCATTCCACAATGTCAACCCAGGGTACTATGTATTTTGAGTCACTTGCATCTGGAGCAACCAGTCATGCCTACATAGTACATAGATACCTTTCGAAGGAGGCTGAGGCTGCATTGAGGGGGCTGTGTACGACGACACTGATCCATCCACAGACGGGGGTATGTATAGAGGTCACTTCACGGCCAACCACGTCGGACTCAAGGACACTTCGATGCATGGGCCTAAAGGCAGCCTTGAGTCTCTTCAATAAATCCATAACGTTACACATTGTCGTCGAGTTCAACACTCGGGCGTCCTTCCTGCCCCTCATCGTGCCTCCCCCACGTAGAAATGACGTTGCTGGTCTTGCTTGAGCTCCCCACTTCAAAAGCCGCAGTAAACACCGCGTGATGCTCTGACACGTAGCCGACAACAAACATCAAACACTGTTTGACTGGACCGTTCTCAAGAAAGTCAAACCAGCCTTCAATTCGAACCAAGACTCGAACGATCAAATCGACAGAATGGAGGCAGTCAAGAACGCAGTGGGCCTAGGCAAGAAGGACCAGGAAGGTCAGGAGCCTGTGTCTGGTGTCAAGGGCGAGGGCACAGCTGGCCAGCCTTTCGACGCTGGAAACGATGGTGGGTATTCGAGAGGATTACAGGGCGAAGGGCATATGTTGACGCAATGCAGCCAACCCAGAGCTAGGCGGCAAGGCACCGCAAGAGACCGGTATGCTTGTCCTGGCTGACAGATCCATTGGAAGGGCTATTAATTCTGATACTATATGAGCAGATCCGAGCGAAGTCTCCGGCCAGCCTTCGACTGACACCAAGCCCGCAGACGAAGCCACCACCAGTGGTAAGTCTGAAGCACCCGTATCCGACCCAACCTCAGCCCAGACAACAGACGCTGAACTCTCGAAGGCCTCAGCAAATAGCAGCACCGATCAGAAGCCAACGATAGGCAAACCAGGATGGTTGAAGAACGCCATCCCGATCGGAAAGCGCAAGAGTGAGGGTGGTGAGCAGCAAGCTACGGCTGGAGCTGGAGACAGCTCTGAGGAGACGAAAGTGACCGAGAGTAGTCTTCCACCAAACCATCTGGGAGAGGATGTGCCCAAGGGACATGACGTAGAGGGAGCATTAGACAGTACTGCAACGGACGTCGAAGACACCACAGGAGCAGCCTCACAACCATCTGAAGCTGTGGAGAGAACTGATATCTCCGAACAGCAGAATGAAGGCAGCAAGGCCGACGAGTCAGAAGAGAAGTCGAACTTCTTCACGGGCATGTTCACTTCCTCGGGCAAGAAAGCAGAGCAACCAGATAGTGTTGAGCCCATGGCACCACCTGCGAGCAGTTTGCCGGGTACGAAAGATCCCATACCGCCCCAACAGACTGATCCCAAGCAATCCTTCCTCAAACCAGCCGACAAAGCGAGAAGAGGAAGCGACGCCTACGGCAGCAACCCCAAAGGTATCCCAACGGCCGGCGGCAAGCCTCTAGGCTGGCGTGCGAGCGAAGATCGCGAGCGACGCAGGTCCCAGATGCTATCTTCAATCGATCTGCCGCGCGCAGAGCCCTCGAAGCTGCCCACGATGGAAGAGACTACGGCAGCCAACACGGCAGCCAACACCGAAGCTATTGTTGGTGCTGCTGAGAGCACCAAGTCGGTAGATCAGAGCAGCAAGAGCGCCGACACATCGGAGGCTGCCAAGTCCTCGAGCGGGCCCTCCACCACCGGCGGAGCCAACACAGCCGCCACTGATATGCCAGTCCGCATTGCTGGGCAAGAGAACAGCTTGAGACGCAAGAGCGTGTTCGAAAAGCTCAAAGAGAAGATCAAGCACTGATACGGATCGTGGTCAGGGGGAGGCTGGGAGGCCGACTGTGAGTGTGATGCTTAGACGCCCGCGTGATTTCGGAGATACCCTTGTTGTGTGCTGTACTGTGCTGGAGTAGTCCGTCGCTCGTTTGTTATCCGGGTCGTTGATGCTGCGTTCTGAAGGATACCCTGACGATCAATATACATGCTTTGCTGCTGATTGTACGTACAAAGGTACACTCATTGAAAATGATTCCGGGTATTGTACACTTGCTCTCGCAAGACCTATCGCTCCTGTCGCGCCGCTTGAACGCTTCGCATACACCAGACGTGACCAACCGCTTCATAATCGGCCACCATCACAAGTCGCTAACACTCGCGCTTCCAAATCATCTCAGAAAGCCGTTCTAGTCGTCCACCGCCATTGGACTGACAGGCTGCCCATTCAAAGCCAAAATCGGCTTCTCCACCTGCGCGGGCTTGATTGCATGCCCATTCAACTTCTTCTCGTCGCTCGCTCCCGTCATCGCGACCGGCTCTTCCTCTTCCTCCTCATCTTCACTCCGCTCATCCTTCTGCACGCCCGCAAGCACATACCGCATCAGAATCCTCACAATCAAGAAGCTCCAGAAGATGTTCACGGCCTGCAGACTCGCGAGCAATCCGAAAGTAATTATCTGGCTGATCCAGCACTTGTACTGCTGGGTCTCCCAGTTGAGCTCATAAGGTCCGACAGTGGCGAATTGGCCGGTGGGTATGCCGGTGAAGGGTATCCGGCCTGGTGGGAGAAGCGAGTCCAGAATGACGAGGTTGATGTAGTGGCGTAGGTAGCCCCAAACGCCCATGAAGATGATAAAGTAGGGGATTGTGAAGGAGGAGTCGAGGTAGTTTAGGACTTTTGAGGTCTGAGGAAAAACAAAAAAGTCAGAACGATGGACTTAGCTTTGATAAGGGTGGAGATGAGTACGTACCGCGAGAAAGAAGTCAGAGATGTCGTGCGTGATGTACACTGCTACTCCCATGTAGGTGAAGTGGAAGCGGTAGCTCAGCCAGATCAACGCCAGCGTAATGATGTGGTGGAGCACCAGTTCCTTGAAGTCCTTTCGCGGCTTCTCGAGTTGCAAGACCAGAACTAAGCCTTGCTGCGCCCAGTAAGCGGCCTGCAGGAGGTAGTAGGCCTTGAACCAGGCTTCGTGCGCGCGGATCGGGAACTCCTGATACATTCCTGTCGTGTTGAAGTACCAGACTGGTGTTCTGGACATGACCCACAGGCCAAAAGGACCGAAGATCATGAAGTACAGCGCTGTGTAGAACTGCTCCATGAAGCGGGATTGCTTGCCTCGTGCTCGGATGCCGGAGTAGATCGCTATGGGTCTGATGAGCCGTTGCATGACGAACTCGCGGGTGAAGGTAAGGACTAGCGCATAGAAGGCCACGAAAGCAAAGTCCTTTGGTCCTTTGCCGTACTGCGTCACATTGCCTATGTGTGCTGGTAGGGTGTTGGTTCGTTCATTCATAGGCGGGTTGGCGTAAGCGAGGAACAGGCCCCAGTGTAGTGGGTTATGCTCGCCCGGACTAATGTAGTATGCCGCTAGGTATAGTATTATGAGGATCAAAGGGTTGCTCCAAGTGTGCTTCACGCTCATGCGCTTCCATCTTCGGAACAGCTTCAGTGCCTTTTTCCTCTTGCGCTCACGAGGCTGCTTTTCTGAGTACTTCCGCTCGGGAGCTGTCGTAGGTGATTCGCTTGAGCCAGAGCGAGGTATGTTCGTCGCGATGGAGCCAGCTCCAGTATCCCCTCGTGGATCTCCTCCAAGACTACTACTCTTTCTCCGTCGACGAGGCATCTGTTGCGAGCTGGTCTGACGGTTCATGTTCGCTTGCGGAGCGTTCGCTTTCTTGGCTACGGCCATGTCGACGAAGCAAAAACGGGTATAAGGAGTGACTGGAAGCAAATCGTACCGTGGAAAGGGTTGTTTATGTATGGTATGGTTCGGAGAGAACGATATATGGGCAGTAATTAAACATCTCCTTTCGTCACGCTCACGCTCCTTCCACGCGAAGATCTTGCTTTCCGGCTTCTCCACAGGATCTTCCCGCCCTCGCCGTACACTCCCGATTGGCTATATCGTTCTCGCTCTGTCTACTTCTCCAGCCTCTCATATCTTTACACCTTCGACAAATCTATAGTTATAGATGCGTGTCTCTCGCCTCAACACGCCGTATTGGCTACTTCTCCAGGCGCCGGGAAGCCCAGCGACATGTCCGTCCTGCATTGCTTTGACGAAGAAGACCGTATCCTTGAAAGGGTAGCGACAAGTCATTGCCAGCGCCAGCAGTACCAGATGGGCGCCCGCCGAAAGATCAGGCGTCGCCTTGGGTGCGAGATTGCGAGTAGGGTGACAATGTTTGTGCGAATCTTTCTTCAAAATGGAAAGAACTACCCAGTGCGAGTGCCATGTGGCGTACCTTCCACATTCACCGTTCCCAAAAGTTGATATCACTCACCAGCCGAAATATAAGACTGAATCCCGTCTTCACACACTCATCACTTTTGTCACTCTCGGGGATATTGACACTACAACATGCAGAGCCTTCCAGCGGAGCTCATTGTGCAGGTCTTCTCAAAACTGTCGGCTAAGGAGATTGCACGCTCGCGCAGGCTCTCTAAGCACTATCGTAACATCCTTGACAATGAGGCGACTTCCATCCTTGGGCCTGTCGCGGAGCGTAGCCGACGCCGCCTACAGCACCACATCAGCCACGTCATCTATCCAGGCAAAGAAGTACCGTTCCACAAAGCTTTCGCACGCCTACTGGACTGCCGTGGTATCTGGCCCACGCGCGTCGATCGATTCCACGACAATCATACTTTCATTAGTACCTGGATCTTCAACCACGAAGGCTTCTGGCGTCGATCTCCTGGACTATACGACCGTGATCTCGTCCGACAGCTCTCTGTAGGGCTTCTGAAGCTATGCCATCAGGTCATCGCTCTACATATTCAGCACCACAGCTCTGAATGGGGCAACTTTGACGAAGACAGATTTCGAGATCTCAAGCATTTCAAACAGTCAATGCGTCCTTTCGGTTAGTATACCGATGTGTAGCTGGAGGCCGTCTCAAATATATGAAACTGCCACTTGCTTTTGTAGACATCTGCTAACTCGCTTTTAGCTGGTCACAGCTTCGTCGAGCAGCGATACGCAATGAACTTCAACCAGATGTTCCACGACATTGTACACGGCGTCTTTGCACATGCACCAGTGCACATACACGGCCTCGAAAACAGCATTAATACTGGGCATCGGGATGGACCACTCTGGCCAATTACTGCGCTTGGTTCGCGTCATGATCTCTCCAGTGACATGCTTAAGGAGAGACACAAGGGCATCGTTACGCGGCAATGGCTGGTTGAGACGTTCGGCGTGGCACCTTTACCGGATCTAGACGACTTTGCTTACTGTGTGGACAATGAGTGGGCCTATCGGGCTGTGGAGGCAGCGGTACAGCTTATGGAGTGGAGGGACTTGGAGGGTCTAAGGAAGGCGGAGGTGCTTGAGAGTATGTTCGTGTTTTAAGTCTCCGTGTGCGTGCGTAGCTCTGAGGAGCGCGGGGCAGCCTTCAAGAAGCTGTGAATCAGGTGCTGCTGAGACGAACATGGTACTGCTACGCAGCGTGAACGTGGCGGGGATGCGCAGGAGACTTTTCGCTTTCGACTTTATGTTGAGAAGACCATCAAAACGTTCGGCGTTAAGTATTCGTGAACGGAACTGACATGAGGGCCGACAACAGAATTGCGAACCAGTATTCAGGGCTAAATGATGTGGCATATGTGAAGAGCACGGACTCAGGGCCCTGCAGCCCTGCAGCCTTGTAGCTCGAGCTTTTCGTTTGCAGCGTCTTTCCACCTTCAAACACGCACAACTGCCTTGTGTGCTACCTTCGATAACCTTTCCAACAGCCTCCAATATCCGGCCACAAAGTCCACAATCTTGTGGCGCGCAGCCGTCACACAACGCTTTCAACATGGCGGAACCAACAACACTAGAGGGTCTACCAGCTGAAGTCCTTGTAGGAGTTCTCTCGCAACTCTCAGCAAAGGACATTGCACGAGCTAGAAGACTGTCGAAGCACTTCCACAGCCTCATCGACAATGAGACGACTGCGATACTGGCTCCCCTCCACCTCCGCGAGGCTCAAGAGCTGGCAGCTTACGTCGAGAAGACCATGTACTTCGGAAAAGATGTTCCCTTCCGCGAGGCTCTTGCGCGTCTCATGCACACTCGTGGTATTTGGCCAGAACCCGCAGACCGCAGTGAGGACGTACTAGCATTCGACAAGCTCTGGATATACAACAAAGAGGGTTGGGAGCCGTCGTACAGTCGCTTCGCAGATCACGGCACCATTGTAATGGTGAACACAAGCATGATGCACTTGGCAAACGGCTTGCTAGATCTTCACATCCATCACCATGTGCCCGAGCTCCACGACTTTACGTACTTTGATCACAAAATCGATGACTTCGACGGCTTCTTGCGGACGACAGGTAACTACATAGGTCAGCGACACAAGATGAATCTGGAGAAGATGTACCACGAAACGATTGCTGGTACGTTCTCAGGCGCACCGGTCCACCTTCGCGCCACAGGCCAAAGCGTACCTTTACGTAGTGGAGCTCGCAATGGGCCACTCAACCGCGACCGTCCTGCATGGCCGCTCACAGGACTACCCGCCAAAGGCCGGATCTCGGACCCAGCAGTTAAGGAGCGATTTGACGGAGTGTGTACGCGGCAGTGGGTTGTGGATACATTCGGGGCGTCTGCACTCCCAAACTTGCAGGGTGGCTTCGCCTACTGCGTGCACAGTGAGTGGGCGTATGAAGCGGTGCGCGATATGACCATAAATGGGAAGGAGCTGGAAGGTCTCAGGAAAGCGGCAGTGGCGGAGGAGGTCTTTGTCTATTGAGAGAGGTGTATGCGAGCTTGTCGGCTGCAGTCCTAATATGGGGCGACGGGGCGGCGCACGAGGAGGTGAAAGGGAAGATACAACACATCTCTTAGTGAGAAGATACGACAAGGTCGGCACGGCATGAGCGAGCCCTGCATCAGCCTCATCCAACCATGCGTTCCCTCACACTAGCCGTGCGAACGTCTATTGCAGTTTTCTTTGATGAAGTCGGCAGCTCTCTCTGCGAGCGCGTACACCAAGGTCTGCAGGTTTGATCGTGGCTGCAACGGAATGATGCTAGCATCCACCACCCGCAACTTCTCCACACCATACACCCTGAACCTTTCATCAACCACACCACCTCTGTGCTGCGGGAGCATAGCGCACGTTCCCAAAGGATGATACTCGCTCTGTAGTAACCTCCTGATCTCGCTCTCGACATTCGCTTCTGTGAGCGTCTTGTACACTGGCTGCAGTACGGTCCCGTTTCCCTTGAGCAGATCTGACAATGGCTCTGCTTGAGCGAGAGAGTTCTGGATGTGTAGAGCAATCTTAGACAAGACCTGGATGTCGGCTGGATGCTCCAGATAGTGAGGGTCAATGACAGGGTAAACAGACGCATTCGAAGAGTTGGTGTGCACGCTGCCGCGCGAGAACGGATGTTCAAGGACACCAAGGATCGTAAAGTAGTTTCCTGGAGTTGGTGCAATGAACAGCTTCGTGGTGTCATTTGCAAGCTCTGGATTCATCCCGGCGGCGGAGTTCATGTGCTGTGCGATTTCTTCGTTGTCATGCATGTCCTTGACGATGAGCTTGTACTGCTCCTTTGTTTCATGCGACTTCGTAGTGCTCTGGCGTACTGCCGAAGAGATGCCTGCTAGGAACTTGCTCCGCTCATCTGCACCAGGCAGTATTTGCTCAGTCGACAGCAGCGCGGCACCTATGCTTACGAGAGACAACGGACCGGTACCATTGGCGAGATACTGGTCGTAAGCAGTGTCGAAGATGGTCTCGTTGTTCAGGTCATCCAATGTGAAAATCCCGTCGACCACTTCAAAGCCGAGAGGCATGTAGACGTGGTCTTGAAGGTTCTCACCAACATTTGGATTGTCAACGACAGTCGTGATGCCAAGTGAAGAAAGCAGGGTGCTGTTTCCGACACCGGACAGCTCTAGAGTATGCGGCGTCCCATAGCTACCCGCGCTCACTATGACTTCCTGGGTTGCGTTGATGCTGTATCGTGTTCCGTTGATGCTAAAGCTGGCGCCAGAGGCAGCTGGTACGCCGCGGCCGTCGTCAAAGTTAATCTTGTTCACCAACGCACTCGTGTAGACCTTGAGATTCGTGCGGTGCTTGATCGGATTAAGGTACGCAGTAGCGGCATAGCTCCTGGTATTGCTCGTGAGGTCGATGTTCGTCAGCATCGTGTAGCCACCCAACGCAAGCCCGTTTTTGGGATCAGACTTTACTCCAATCCCGAGTGTATCGTACGCTCTAGGCCATGCCTCGTCCAGAGGCGAATACTCGTGGGGGAAGCCATTCTGTATTGGGCCTTGGGTACCGTGGAGCGATGGCTCGATATAAGAAGTGTTCAGATCTGTCTCCACCTTGGCGGAAGGCGCGGTAAAGTTCTCTGCCTTCTTGTAGTAAGGAAACAGTTCATGCCATGACCAGCCATCATTGCCCAGGAGCCCCCAGTTGTCGATGTTCTGCTGGGAAGCGTGGGTGTAGGCAAGATAGTTGATGGCACTGGAGCCACCTAGTTGCTTGCCTCTCGGGTGCCCGATCACTCGACCGTTGACGTGCGGCTGAGGTGTAGTCTCGAAGATCCAGTCATAGTCTGGGTTGCCGTATAGAGCCGTTAGAAGGGCCGGGGCGAGAATGTTGGTGTCGCTGGAGCGATCAATACCAGCTTCGATTACTGCCACATTGACCGTCGGGATCTCAGAGAGTCTCGCGGCAAGTACAAGTCCTGCAGTACCTGCTCGTCGACTCAAGATTAGCACCCAGCTCACAGCCTGGAGTCAGAGATCCCGCATACCACCACCGCAGATGACATAGTCCGCGCTAGGGACAGCGATAGCCGCCGACATGGTTAGAGTGTTCGATCAGGTCTTGCTACCGGATACTCCAGGTAGCCGCCAGACAATGGAGATTAAGTAGCAAAGCAGCGCGGGACCTCTACCTATGTACGAGCCAATGCCTTGGGTCTCGAAGGTGCTAGCTGTATGCATCCTGCTTATCCTACAGTCACGCATGCTGCCACGTGCTGGATGGGCCCGCAGCTTCAACAAACCGGTCGAGGCGGATTAGGCTGCATATTGGGCCCATACTACCGCGCGCTTCTGCACGAACTTCCGCGAAGGCAGGATGGCTGGCGTCAAGGTTACACCTCGGTGTAGCAGGATGCGAGTCGAACATCGCCTTGTCAAAGAAGGCGGTGGGTAGTCAATTGCGCGCTTCCGTTCGGATTCTTGACAGCCGTGAATATTCACGAGGGCCAAGCGGCTTTTTTGCTACTGTCCCAGGGAATGTCTTCAGTCGTGATTGAGAGAATGGGAAGGTTCTCGACTTCCAAGGACCACGAATCGTGCCACGGGTACTGCCGTTTTGCCGTTTCTTCGGCATTTCTCGCGGAGCGATCCCACAGACATCACGCTCAAGATTGGCACCGCCGTTCAAGTTTGACGTGCCTTCCGTTGAGGGCGCAGTCGAAGACATGGCGGTCCCCGGAATACGTTTGGGAGACAGTGCATGCTGCTCATATCTTGGACATCTCATCCATTGTATCTTTCCACTAAGCGTGGCGTACAGAACCCCAGACTGCTTATGGGATGTCCTCGATGTAGCGAGTGCCACCATCTTTCTCTTCGCTCTCTATCGCGAACCCATCATGCTGTTTGCCCATTGCTTGTTCAAAGCTCAGCTCAACCGGATCACCGAAAAGGACACTGATGTCTTCAAGCGTCTTGCCCTTAGTCCTGATATATGGTCAGCTCGTAAATTACATTCTCACTCAGAGCTTGACGTACTCTGGCAAATAGAAGTACACTAGCACGCCATATATGGCCGTCAGAATGATCAGGATAATCCAGAATTTATATCCGATCGTCTGGAACGCTGTGGGCGCAGCCTCAAGAAGGATTACGGTAGCGATGAATTGGCCGAGAATGGACCAAGACATTCCGAAAGAGCGGATCACCATTGGGAAGCTGGAGATCGGTATCAGTCAATGCCAGGCAGGCCAACATGGGTGTACTCACATTTCGGAAGGCACCAGATACATCGTTGCATCCAAGCAAGACGAGTAGAAGCACACATATGCAAAGATGAAGAACACTCCGAAGCCAAGGCCTACTCGGTTACTGGTGTCGCCTTCGACGTATACTGCGGTCATAGCAGCTTCGCCGGACAAGCAGACTATGATGCCGATGCAGCCTGTGAATACGAACCTCCTGCGGCCAAAGCGATCGATAAAGAGGCCGTTGAACAGGTTGCCAGGTACTGTCAACAAGTTGAAGATGCCGAGGAGCAGCAGAGGCGTGCCGCCTTTGATGCCAAGACCAGTAAAGAGCTGAGCGTTGTAGTTGTTGATGACCTGATGAAGTCAGCGCTGCAGCGAGCCAGTTCCAGACTTGCCTTCTCAAGTGGTCTACGTACCAGGGCTCCAGTGCACTGATTGCCGAATTGCACAAGAAATCCAAGACCGAGCCTCCTCAAGAAGCTCCTCTGCCTGAAAGCCAGCTTCGCCTGAGCAATTGTACCGACTGCATTGTGCTCGCGCTCGAAGGAGATCTGTGCTTCCATCTGTCTGGACTCGGCATGCGCATAAGAGTCTTCCGGATCGCTCTTCGAAGCATGGAGTCTCTGAGTGACCTTCCAGGCTTGTTCCGACCGGCCTTTACTGAGAAGCCATCTTGGCGAATACGGCAGCCAGAAAGAGCCGGCGAGGAGGATGGTGGTCGGTATGAGCTGGACTGCAAGTGGAAAGCCTACAGCCATCGCATCAGTTGACTTCCAATACA
The DNA here is from genome assembly GCA_022814695.1 of Neocatenulostroma microsporum. Taxonomy (NCBI): domain Eukaryota; kingdom Fungi; phylum Ascomycota; class Dothideomycetes; order Mycosphaerellales; family Teratosphaeriaceae; genus Neocatenulostroma; species Neocatenulostroma microsporum. The sequence continues at coordinate 16,408 of JAKLLW010001292.1, forward strand.
AGATCTTGCAGTAAACGTACGCCACTGGAACTGGCCGTACGGCGCAAAGTAGCAGCCGTACGTGATAAAA
>JAKLLW010001293.1:0-16465 GCA_022814695.1 Neocatenulostroma microsporum
CGAAATCCCTCGTTCCACCCCACCAGCAGTCTCCGGTGCTGCCGGCTTCTTCGCATGGCCATCTGTCTTTGGCTTCGGCTGGCATGATGACGCTGCTGACTTCCTCGGCGGACTCTTGATCTCAGTCGTCTTCTCGTGAGTTTTGCTTGCTGAAGCCGCTGTAGGCCTCGTCATGCGTTCCAGGAAGCTTCCACTGGCCGGAGGTGGCGGCTTCGGCTTCGTGCTAGCGTGCGATGCGCGCGATCCCGGTCTTCAGTATACAATCCAGGGGGCTTTACGATGCTGCTAAACAAAGCGCCGCGGTTCGTCGTATCTACAAAGTCCTTCCTCATCAGGCCTCTCATAGACGAAGCGTGACTCCAATCGCTAATGCGTCTCTATATACCAGGAATCTGTGCCTCCTTCCATTGCCGGTTGGCTTGGATCTGAGCTTGCGTGAGCGTGAGCTGCTCGAGCAGGCCGTGGAAAACCTCCATTTTGATGCTTGCCCTCAAGTGTCCAGCTTTGTGCGTGATCGACTGACGGAAGAAGGGTACGTACATAGGTTGAGAGGAGTGCTTGATGTTTAGTGACAACCAAGTGCAACAGCTACATCATCATTCACTCACATCTCAGCGGCCCCGCTCGCGCTTTTGCGCTTTGATCGCTTCCCGAACTTACCACGTGCACTTGCCTCTGCAATTTGTCTTCTCTCACGCTCCGCTGCCATGTCTTCCATTTCTTGCTGTCTCGCCCACGCCGCCTCCCTTTCCTCTTTTGCACGCTGAAAGACTTCCGCTTCGCCGAAAGTCTTCAACGTAAGCCCAAAGGGCTGCGTACCGTCAATGATAGCCGCATACCTCGGCTTCATACCAGGACGAAAGACTTCCCATGAAACCTTCCGCGGCGGTTGCACAAGGTACATGGTCGTGACCGCACCCAGACATTCTCCACGTCTATTGCTCTTACAAGTTTGGCAGCCATAGCCAGTACAGGGGCCTGTAGTCTCCATGCTCAGCAGCCAGCCAGAGAAAGCTTCGTTGCTGGACGTCTCTGCCGGAAGAGGCCTAATGGTGACGAATCTCAGATGCATCATCCCTCTGTGTGGAAGCCGAAGGAACACAAGCTTTTCGTGCTCATCACCGACATCGAGAGCTAGATTGGCTTCGTCAAAGGCTCTGCCTCGGTAGTGCCTTCGGCCAAAGATCAACTGGTTCATGCGCCACTGTGCGTCTGGTGTGTCTGGCAGGCGGTAGAGTAGACGTTGTAGCGGAAGTGAGCCTCGGATTACGGATGCGAAGGCTCGAGATACGCGGTGGAAAGCTAAGAGCTGGGTAACGGGAAGATGGATCAGGATCTGCTCTAGCAGCTCCGGGATGTGCGCCAGGCGGCGTTCTGCTGGATGCGATTTTGTAAGTTGGTAGGCCTGGTACTTTAGCTTGACTTCCTCACGGACTGCTTCAATGGCATCTGTATGGACTTGTTGTGTGCTCAGGATTCGACTTTGTTGTTCTTCGACAACAGTGAGGCGTGAATTGAGTACGGCTAGACTGGTGGTGATCTGTTGCTGGCCGAGTAGGACCTGTCCGAGCAGAATGTGGATGTCTTGCGCCGAATCCATGTTACCCAAAGCCTCGTTCTACCATAAGATGGTGGTGCTGTGCCACCCAAGGTGCTACTCATAGGCCCTCGCCCACTCTTCAGAACCTGAGAAGCTCGAGACGTCTGATCGGCTGGAAGTCCTTAGATCGCGTGCGAAGCTGGAATGTAGACCAGCCTGAATGTAGTCGGAAGTGCGTGCATGTTCACCTCACATTTGTTCTCTGCTACACATTAGGCAGGTACGCGCTTTCACACACGTTGCACACCAGATGCAAGTTAAGATATCGGTGGCGGCGCAGTGAGTTCAGCCCTGCAGGTCGGTCAGTGCGTGTGGACAAGGGACAGGGATCTTCTGTTGCCCGGCGACAGCCTCCCGTGTTGATTCGGCGGGAGCTTGCCATCCAACTCTACGGAGCCCATGCATTAGTGCCGCCACGTAACGTGCAGCTAGATTCTTGATACTGTGTATACCTCCCTGTCGCTAGAGGAGAGAGGACTTGGTCAGAAGAGACGGGAGAGTGAGCAGAGGAGGAGTTACATTGCTACGATAGCAGAATAAGACGAGACGATACCCCGCCGACGGTTGACGATTGGATGAGCGCTGCATTGCTGGGCACCAACGAATACTTCCACGATCACGAAACCTTCATGACCGCATGAACGAACCTCCCATATACTGGTAGCGCTCGCCGCGCTCCATCGACCTAAGCATGTCCGACAACCTCTCCCCCGCCGGCAGCAGCACCTATTCCTCCAGCACGCTCCACGTCGGCGATGGCACATGGGACTCGGGCCGCGATGACTTCCTCCTCCCACCGCTGGTCGGCCTCAACTTCGACACGATGCAGTACAACGGCATGGGCAATCGCTTCAAGAACCTCCCAGGCTACCAGTCGCTCGTCACTGGCCACGGAGTCCTCGCAGCCGTCACCTTTCTGGCAATCGTCCCAGCGGCCATCTTCGTAGCCAAGTTCTACCGGGGTAACCCACGGATGGCTGTGAGATTGCATGTCTACCTTCAGATCTTGACGGTCTTCCTCACGACGGTGATATTCGTGCTAGGATGGTTTGCGGTAGGACCAGAGAGGAGCTTGACGAATCCACACCACGGTATTGGGTTGGCGATCTATGTTTGCATATTGGCGCAGTTCTTGTATGGGTGGCTGATGGCAAGAGCGGAGAGAAAGCGGAAGGATGCCATGTCGGTTACGAGGACACCGACGAAAGTATGGTTGCATAAGCTGTTTGGCCGAGCCATTGCGTTATTGGGGATTGTGCAGATACCGCTCGGCTTGACGCTGTATGGCAGTCCGAAGGTGCTGTTCATACTCTACGCACTCGCTGTCGCCTTGCTGCTGTTCTTGTACCTGGCATTGGATCGGTATTACTTTGAGAAGAGACCTGTGCAGTTCGGACTTGGAGGTGGTCAACCAGAATTCTACTCGGACTACGGAACAGGCAGTTACCTGTCAGGCTCGAGGACAGAGTCTAGGCCTGGTGCTCAAAGTCAAGGGGGCCGGCATCAGTCAGAGGATGGAGAAGGGGAAGGGGAAAATAAAAGTCACTGGGGTCGTAAGCTTTTGGCAGGAGCAGGTGTGGTTGGCGCATACGAGGCTTGGAAGCACAGGCGAAACAACAAGCGAGAAGAGCACGGGGAAGAGGAGAGAGACAGTGAGCGCGGGAGTGATAGGCAAGGTAGAGATCGGAGAGACCGAAGACATCAGAGACCGCCGCCTCAAATGGGGCAGCTGACGCAGTCGGAAGCACCGTCGTCGAGGATGTCGAGCCGGCCGCCTCCTGGCGTTGTGTACGGTGCCGGTAATGTGCCGGTCTTTGGTACTGAAGCTAGCAGGCGGACACCCAGCCGTGTGCGGCGGCATGAGGAAGAGAGCAGGCTAAGTCCAGAGTCTAGGGAGTCCTGGGAAGATGATGAGAAGTACTCGGAACGGCCACAAAAGCACACATGGCGAAATCGCATCCTGGGTGCCGGAGCCGGCATTGGAGCCTTTGCAGGCGCACGACGGCTGTTCAGTAAGAAGAACCGGCGAGACGACGACGATGATTATGACGAAAAGGATGACTACCGGCCAGCACTAGGCGGCAACCAGAACATGGTCAGCCAGACAGACGTGTCGCGAGTAGAAGCAGGACAGGCGCCTATGTCGCCCAACGACCCACGACACCGGCAGAACGTGGCTGGCGTGCAACCCATGACTCCCACAGCTACGCCCTCGCGCCCACCTCGAAATCCATATCCACAATCGAGACAGAGCGCAGATTCGCTTGCGTACTCCGACTCCGAAAGTGTGATACATCATGATCGCCCGCCACCGCAACACATCGCACAGCCTGACGAGGAAGAGGAGAGCCATACTCTTCGCAACAGCATTGCCACCCTGGGACTTGCAGGAGGGTTCAGGGAATGGAACAAGAATCGCAAAGAGCGTCGAGAACGGCAGCGAGTGGACAGAATGCGGAATGATGAGATGGAGGACCAGTACAATCGGCGAAACTCTAACAATTATCCTCGACCGCAGGACGCGTACGGTGGCCAGGGCAGGAGACCAAGTACGAGTGGCACGCTCTTGACAGGCACCTCTGTCGCACCGCACGGCGATCCAGGGTTTGGAGGCAGCAATCCAGAGCTGGTTGGACACCGCATGCGACCGCATGGCAATGAGAGGGTGGATACTACGCATCCTCCTCTGCCAGCTATGGCGGGCGCCGTGCCCAATAGTCCCGGATATCCACCGAGTACTATTGGACCGAGTGTGAGTCAGCAGAGGTTCAACGAGCCAAATCAGCAAGGCTACCGATTGCCCGGCCCTCCTCCTATACCTGGACCGCCACCTGGACCGCCTCCTAATGTGGCAAGACCAGCCGGTTATAGACCGCCTGAGCCTGGTTCGGTGCAGATGCCGCAAGGCAATGTCAATCCCGACCCGAACAGGCTGCTGTCGAGCGAGAATGTAGCGCAGCCGTCTTCATCTGGAGGTCGACCTATCCGAGATGCAGGGGGTGGTGCGCTCTTCGGTGCGGCAGCTGCTGATCTCGCGAGTGGGAGGAGACGGAACTCGCAGTCGCAGTCTTCTTCCCGCTATCACTCACGACAAGACTCTCGGACACGATTACAGCGGCCGGAGAGACGAGGGAGTACCGCTTCAGCTTCGGTATCGCAGATCAATACCAATGTTCCGCCATCGGAAGAACCGGTGAGCCCGCCCGTTACTATCAGTATGAAACCGCACAACGATGGCCGGCACGTCACGCTTCGACGTCTGAACGAGCAGGAAGCAGAAGCCGAGCGCGCAGCAAGACGAGCAGAGCGCCGCCAACGGCGGAGACGAAGCAGTGAAGTCAGCTCAAACCTTGAAGACAATAGCAACGCCCCACCGCTCTCAAACTCACGTTTCCGTCGCAATGGGAGACGTTCGAGCCGCGATCAACCTATCACTAACGTTCCGCCTCCACCGCCTATGAGCTCTACGTCGCATGTGGGTTCGCATCGCCCGCCCTCAGAGCTGAACTTACCTCCTTCCAATCCGGCGCCGCCTAGGGTGCCCATGCATTCGGTAGGTCCAGCTGAAGGCGAAGGGCTGTCTCCGCCCGCTGCGCCTTTCGCTGGGAGCGGTATGAGTGGTTCTCCTGGTGATGCTGGGACCGGGACGGATGTCAGTGCTTTCGACAACAACCGCCGGAGAAGGAGGGCGGAGAGGGCGCGGAGGTTAGAGGCCGCTAGAGGCGCTGGGCAAAGGCAGGTAGGCTTTGCTGAGGAGTGATAGAGGCAGGGAAAGAGCGAGAGTGAGGGAGAGAAAGGAAGAGTGAGCATGATGGCGTTTATGTTGTGGTTTGCATAGCGCATGGAGTTTACGCTTCGTTTATGAGAGGCCTGATGTGAATATGATGATCACGCAGCGCTTCGTTTTGATAATGTAGAGATACTCCGATCGTCTACTGCTAAATCCTCGTCAACAGGGTTCCAAGGTGTACGCTGCCTTGGTGATCTGGGCAGACGTGCCTCCTCTTTTGCTGTTCGTGTCCTGGCGGGGTGGTGCGAGGGTTTTTTACAATAGAGATGGCCGTTCCTTCCAAAAGTCGTCAGGTGCAGGTGTCTGCTGCATTGCTCTCTGGACGATTTGAGAACATTCCGTTGGGAAGATGGTACATTCCTACTTCTGCGCAGAATATTTGTATTCTGTCTATCACATATAAATATCTCTCGTAGCCTCGCAGTTGTCCTTGTGGCATAAGATCGTGCGCAGCAACGTCTTCTGTCAATGAATCTCGGCGCCTGAATATCGCCCGGATCAACCTCCCTCCTTCAACCTTCCACTTCCATCAGCCTACCTAACCTCCTAGCACACACTTCACCGCGCGTTCTGTCCGGACCGTTCTGTGATGGACATATCGGCAGCAATGGCACCCGCTAACCTGTCCGACCTCCCGGACGAGCTCCTGATATGCATCGTCGAGCACTTAGACGGCGAACGTGGCACCCTTAAGAACCTCTCCATCGCCAGCAAGCGATTCCAGGCCCTCGCCGAACCGGTCCTCTATCGATACTTCTTCTTCGTGGCTTACAGCAAGCTAGGTGGTTTCTACAATTCAGCGAAACAGCATACATGGAGAAGCAAAGCTATCCAGACCATCGACGCTCGATGCAAAGCTGGCTTCGCTGATGGATTCCTACCTTTGGCCGATTTGCTGGAACTGGCTCCCAATATTAAGGAGCTGACTATCGAGAGCCCGTTCTGCAACAACCAGCTCTGGGCCAATCCAGAGAAGTCCGCTGGATGGGACGAGTGCTTCAGGCGATGGCGGGAGCCGTTCATGAAAGCTGCGATAGGCTATCCTGCATCACTTCTATCTGGGCCGCCGCCGTTGCAGGCTCTCACGAAGCTCACACTGCATCTCAACGGCATAGGACGGGAGTTTTATTCGATATCAGATGGATTCAATGGGCTTTTCGCACATCCCACCCTGCGAGAGCTTCACATTTCGTCTGTTAACCTGCCGAACTACGCTACCCACTATTTGCCGAATGACTTGAAAACGCCACTCAAGCGCCTGACACTGGACGAGGCGAATGTTACGTTTGAAGGGCTGCGTAGTGTGTTGGCTTTGCCTGAGGCTCTTGAGCATCTCTACATTGGTACGCTGCTTTCTCCTTCTCACAACGCGCACTTGAGATGGCCTGGACTGATGATCTGCAGGCGAGAACTCGTGGTCGCCCGAAGAAGAGCTGTACCCTCCTGGTCAAACATACAACAAGCTTCACGAGCGAGATCTACCGCTTTTCATCTCCATTTTGAGCCAGCAACAACACTCGCTGAAGACACTAGTCTACTCGCCCAAGCAACCTGGAAACTTGGCTTTCCTAGCCATGCCTGGTCCATTTCCGCCGCACGGATGCTCGTTCGACACATTCGATGCGTTACGCGAGTTCACCTTCAGGGGCGAATGTGGCAACATGCACGAGGTCTTCCTCCATCGACATACCTCAGCACCGAACATCACAACCCTGAGTGTAGACGGGTTCGCCGCATTCTTCGAGCTGATGATCCGCCAAGATCTGGCACCCGGCGGGCCATCACGCTTCATCAAGATGCTGGTAGCCGGCACACCCGGGTTACAACAGCTGGACATCGTGTGCGATCTTCCGGACTTTGGCCAATCCGGCAGAGGCCATCAATCAGAGAGGGAGCGCGGCACCATTATCAGCGCAGGTAACTACCTGAAACAGAAGAACATTAAGCTTCGAGTGCTGCGACCGCCTTCACGCACCGGCTTCGTACGACCCATACTGTACGGCGAGACGGAGCCAGTGGACGTTGTTCTTTACGTCAACGATGACCAGGGGTTCCGAAAAGGCACACGTGAGTACGAAGACCTTCTTATGACGGGCGAGAACGGCGAATCTGATGAGGAGGTCGACAGCGAGTGGATGGATGTCGAGGATGATGCTGATGATGAGGATGACGATGCCGTAGAAGACGATGATCTTGATGAGGAAGATGAGGAAGATGAGGATGATCTCGGAGAGGAAGAGCCAGATGTTGACTGAGGCTTCCAATGCGCAGACAGCAAGTATGAACATGAATCGCGGTAAACGATCCCACTCGCGAGCGTCCGGTCTGCGCAGTCATCCCGTAATGGCACTTTCCCATGCGGGCCACTAATCACTCGATACAAATGCTCTGTCAAAGCGGAATGCACTCTGGCCGCTCATACCATGCGATAGTTTGGAGTGGTTGGGAAGGCGTCTACCCATGTTGCGTTCTGGACAACACTCCTCCCAGATAGCGGGGCTTCCGGGAGTCTATATACAATATCCGGACAACCTTTTTTGTTTCCACGCGGCGGAGGTGTGGGAGAAGCTTGTCACTGGACCGCGAAGCTTTCGCTACTGGCGCTACTTCCCATTTGAGCTAACAATCTCCCCGCATTCTCACCAGATGCGACAGCAAGCTTCAGCGTTCTAGGCTGCTCTCGCTCGATCGTCAGGCACAAGCTCGACTGAGGCCCTACATACCTACCCTCCAGCTAAAAAGTGAATACTAGTTTTCAGCTAGTATTTCAGCTAGCTCGCTAAAAACGATAGTAATCAATTGCCGATAGTATGCAAGCTAGCTGAAATCGAGCATTGTTAACCGGTATTGTACTATCTTAGTATCGTAAACCTTACCTCTTCTTTATCTATTATATACCTCTATTACCGTACGTCTCTTACAGTCGCTATTATTACTATACCTTCGTAGTTACTAGCGCTAATCGAGTCGGTCGAGCTACTAGTTTATAGCGGTAGTATATCGAGTACTAAGCGTAAATCCGAGTAGCTAAAGTCGTAGGATAAGAAGAAGGTAAAGACGGATAATACTACTACTACTACGCCGAAGCGGTAGTTACATAAGACTACGCGTAAGAATAGCTCGTAGAAGAAGAAGCTAGAGTACGTTAAAACTATACTAGATAAAGCCTTAACGCTACTATACGATAGAAAGGATACGGATACCGTTAACTTTAAAGAACCGGACTATAGTCTAATTACTAATAAGATTAATAAGAAGTACGGTACCGACTTCGAGTAGAAGTAAGTAAAGAATAAAATAGAAGATCTTAAGCGGATCTAGAAGGAGTAGAAGGCTTACCTTAGCCGTATTAGTAGTTAGAACGCTCTACTAGATAAGGCTCTAATAGTAGACTCTAATATTAAAGATAAGTACTTCGTAAAGTATAAAGATTCTACTTACTTCCGTAATAAGCTACTAGAGTTTTATAACTAACTTACGGAGTTGTTTACTAATAAGCTAGCTACTAGTAATAAAGTAGTTAGTACCGATAAAGCTATAGAGTCTTCCGAGCCTAGTAATAAGGAAGGTTCTAGTTCCGGAGACTCTTCTAATAAGCTAGATTAGTTAAGCTCTAATAATAAAGGAGTAGCGGTATTACCGTCGCGCTCGGTTTCGTACGAGAGTAGTATTAGATCTCCTATTAGTCGTAGTCGTTAGCTATTACTTACTCGGTAAGCTACTACTAACTTAGCGAAGAAGAAAGTAAAGACTACTACCGTACGCGTTTACTATAAGGAGTCGCTAGCTTTAGTAGCTCTAGGAGCGTTCGATATAGACTAGAGGCAATTTAGTAAGCCGTTATACGGTTTTACTACTTAGCGTACTAAATTAACGATTAGCTAAGCTCTTAAACGAGTAACTACCTTTAAGGCTTTTAAGGAGCTAGAGATTACTAAGCGCTAGCTAGTTATTAAGGAGGTTTCGAAGAATCCGTATCTAGATATCGTTGTCGCTCTACTAGATAAGAATCTTAAACTATACCTTCTCGATTTACTCGTAGAGTTAAAGCCGAAGATGCCGCCGCCGCTACTGCTATCTTAACCCCTACCGCCTATCTAGTAATCGCCCTTCTAGTAGCCGTAATACTATTAATACGCCGGTATATACTAAGGGTAACTATTGCCGCCGCTTTAGGGGATATATCCGGAGTAGCCGGACTACTTTATAGGTTAATACTATAGAAACTAGAGTAGTAGTTAGTAATCGAGTTAGATAAGGAAGATAGTATTATTAGTAGTCGCGAGCTTAGTTTAGTAGTTACGAGGGTTATATATAAGCGTTCTAATATACAATCGACATTATTCTTAATAACTCGTATATTAGCGCCTATCTTATATATAATAAACTATACTTTCTATATAAAGCCGCTATACTAGAAGGTTAATTAGACCTCTATTCCTTCTAGATAGAGTAATCTTTAGCGAACAATTTGCTACGTAATTTACTACTCTAACTTCTCTAATAACTCTAGTCTCTCTTAGTCGTAATATCTATTAAACAACTACGGCTCGTACTCCTACAACTATAGATAATAATTCTATATCTTAGTAGCGATCTTCTTACGTAGCTCTACTATACTAGAGTCTATTACGGCGTCTAAACCCTTAACTTTAGCGAAGCTAACGTCCTTATTCGGTAGCTACTAATAGTACGGCTCTAACTCGATCGGCTAGCCGTACTAGTTAATAAAATTGTAAATAGCGGTAAGAGCGTATATAAAGCGTACCTAACGCCTTATTAAATAGCTAATATTCGGACTATCCTTAAGGATTAGCTAGCGTAGCTTTACTACTCTAAATACCCTCTCGATTACGTTCCTAAACTAAGCGTACCGTAGGTTAAATAACTCTTCCTTTATCGCCGGCTTCTACTTTAAGGCTCTAAACTCGCGAAGGTAGTAGCGAGTCTTCTAAAACGGTACTAATAAGAGAGGGTCGTTCTTTAAGTATCTACTATCGGTAAGGTAAAAGGTATTAAGTAACTATATAGCGAAGTGTTTGTCCTTAGCCTTCTTAAATACTATACTATCGTTTATAGAGCCTTCGTATCTAGGTAGTACGAAGACGAAGTTGTACTCGAAGTCGTAAGCGGCGAGTACGTTCTACGACAATATCCCTTTACGACTATAGTACGCTCTAGCCTCTATACCGCGTAGCTTTACTAGTATATAAGTACTATTAATCGCTCTAACGTAGCCTTTTAAGAATAGCTAAGCCTTCCGACTCTTACGAAGAGCTAGTACGGTACTAACGGTTAGTAGCTTTACTACCTCCGAGTATATACAATAGAGTAGCTTACTTACTTTACGAATATAGTCTTAGATCGATTTACGAGAGTACTAGTAAGTTCTTCGTAATTAGTAGTACGTTATTCTATATGTATAGTAATCTAGAAAGATAATAACTTACTCTATAGGAGATACGTCTCTACCGCTTAAGCCGTACTCGTCGACAAGCTTCTTAATTAGAGCCTTAAGTACTAGCTACCGTAGCCTCGTTATCGAATAATAGTACTCTTTAGGACTATATAGGATAATCTAAGTCTTATATACGCTACGGTAAGGATCTACTAGCGTAGTAACTACGCTAGGAGGTACGTACCGCGGCGGTAGTTTACTCCGAGTAGCGTACGTAGTAGTACGCGCTACGCTAATAGCTACTACTATAATTACTATAAACTCCTCGGTAGCTTTATTATCTATAGTAGTAATAGAAGGTAAGTTAAGGACTCTAATATTATATAACTTCGAACGATAGATTTTAGCTCCTAGACCTCCGGAGGTCTAGGAGCTAAAATCTTAAAACTAAACTTTATCTAGTATTCCGGCGTACGACTCGCGCGAGGCAATTTAGCGCTAAAAAACCTTACTATTTAGCACTAATACGGTATACAATACTAGCTGAAAACAAGACGATTCAATTGCCGACCGCCAAGACTCACTTGAAAATCAGCTACTACACAAACTCAATTTCAGCTGGAGGCAGGTATGCAGGGCCTGAGCAGCAGTTCACGGCTTGCTGTGAAGTTTGCATTGCGTGGCCTGCTAGTAGCATGAGATGTATAAGATGGAAGGTATGCCCAGATGGACTTTTCGTAATCTCTTCACCACCTCACATTCGTTTCAACACCGTCAACATGAGATACTCAACCCAGACAGCCGCTTCGCTGCTTGCAGCAACCGGCGCCCTTGCTCAAGTCACCATCCCAGCTACCAACGGCAGTCTGCCAGCAGCCGGTGCAAATGGCTGTGCCGCTGGCTACTACCCAGGAAGCGACACGGTGATCTACACCGTTCCGTACACCTACCAACAGGTGCTGTCAGTCATTGGGAACTACACCAACCTCACGTGGTCTGGTTCACCACCAAACTCGGTTACGACCAACAACTCGGAGGCACTGCAGACCAACGACTGGACACCCGGCACAGCGCGCTTCTACGACCTTGCAGGCGCCCATGTCATCGAGACGATCACTACGTACGAGAAGCCTGCCAACGGACCGTACGTTGAGGTCCACACCCTTGCTCCACTCACAGCCGGAGGCGTAAGCGTATACGGCGACTTCGATGGCCAAGTGTGGAAGCCCATATGCAATGGTGCCGCGACATGGGCGAACTTCACAATCAACTTCTGCGCCACCAATGTAACAGCCGCGGCAGGGTTGCTGCATATGCTACACATGACCGATGCGGTGACTGTAGGGACATTCTTGGGCGGTCAGAACTTCACAAGCTGCGGTATGTTTGCAGCCAGCAATGGCTCGGCAACCCCGAGTGCGTACGGTGGCCCTATGTACAATGGGTCGATGTCCGGAAGCCCGACGTCAACCCAGCCGGCAGTGTACACTGGTGCTGCGAGTGAGATTGCAGCGAGCGGATTGGGGGCGATTGGTGCTATAGCTGCGGCGCTACTTTTGTTATGAATGACGACATGTAGATGAGAGATGAGAAAGTAATGAAGATGCTGGGCATTAGTTCCTGTACACACCGCTATGCGAATGCAATGGCTGTCACAAGATGCTCTGGCCTCGTTGCATGCTCCGTCCGGTGTCCTCCATTACGCTCTCGCGGAAGATCAAGGGTTGGAAGCTGGACCAATTTCACGAGCTCAGAACTATGCTACGTCGTCGCTTTGCTCTTGTTCTATGCCGCATCCTTCTTTTTTGAACCAAGATCTCTTATACGTTTGATCGGCTCAGTCTGCTGAAGCAAGTTGTCCAGCGTCGCGAGACATGCGCGCGTGCACGGTTTCTGGGCGGGATGGTAGAGCTGGAATTATTGTGGAGCGGGTATGGTATTCCGAGACGATAGCTGCTCTTTCATTGATCGAGGTCTAGTCGCAATATAATGAGATAGGCTGTCTTTGAAACTTGTAGTGACACCTTGGTCCGCATCTTGCAGCGGCCCATCTGCCTTGCTGGTCGTCCTACAGACCTGCTTCGTCATCCCCGCCTCGCAGTCCCTCAAAGAAAGTACCAACGCCCTCTTCGATAGCGTATCGTTCCTCGTACGGTTCTGGAGAAACGTGCACTTTCTCAGCATCCTCAATCGGTTGCCCGGCCGGAAAGTAAGCGTGATGATAGCCAATCGCATACCACCATTCCTCCCACTCAGCAACATCGCTGCAGTCCTGCACGCGGTCGCCGACCCACCAGATCTTGTCGGCGCTCTGGAGATCAAAGATGACTTGCCTAAATGACTCCACAGCTTCTTCCAGTGTAGTCCGCCTTTGGCGTTTGCCTCCAGCCTTAAGCCAAAGTCGCCTCTGGCTGTTGATTGAACGAGCAATTTCCTCAGGGAAACCACCACGCATCAGTATCCGATTCGCAAAAGCCGGCCACACATGCCGGTTGCCGAAAGCACTGGTGAAGCGCTCTGGTCTACGCAGAACAAAATTCACCTTCGTCCGCGCGTAGCCAATCCGCATCAGACGGAACACCAACTTCGATCTGGTGAGAAATTCGGCATCCAGCTCCATGTATGCAAGCTTTGGCAGATGTTGAATGAAGTGCCAGACGTAACGAAAGTAGTGGGTGGATTCAAACGAGTCCTCATCGTCCTCATAGTGCGCCATCAGACTGATCCGGGTAATGGTGTTCTGCCATTGCGGTCGGATATTGACGACGAAGTCCATAAAAGTCGTGGTGTCTTCAAAACAGAACGTGTTGTTGTGGTAGAAAACGAAACCAGCTTCAGCGTACCATCTCCGGCATACGAGCAGAACGTCTAGGTCCCGCCGTCTGGCACAGAGACATGGCAGGCTCTTCGCTTGCGGGAACGGTTGAGGTCGCCACCGCTTGTCGTAACAGGTTGTGCAGAGGTATGGATTGAGCTGCTCGGGCGCCCTAAAGGTGGATACGGTCAGCCCTCTCACTGGATCTCCAGACACGCGAATCTCTAGTTTGAGCTGGAGGGCACTGAAGGTAACTATCGGCGCTCAACAGATCGTGAGATAGACATACCATTTACTCCGCCACGGTGACACCCACGCAACCATCCCTTCGCTCCACCTATGGTTCTTTGTGAAAGGCCAGCGCAGATCGCATTGAGGGCACGTCATACGTCTGTTCGCACGCGCGTGTTTCCAGTAAGTTGGCGAGATGTCACCGGTGTAGCGACGTAGTCGACAGTTAGCTTGGTGCTCTATATCCCATTTTGCGGGTCTCACAAGCACGAAACTGAATATGAGGCTCCGAAGTTCGCCTGGGAGGCTGTAAAAGCGATCGGCGAGCGTGGGAATACTGTTCTCTGGATCTTTCAATGGGTCGTGGTCGTGGTCGTTCTTGTGCTTTGCCTGTGCGCGTGCGACGCTCCGTTTCGTACGAGGAGCAGTGGATGTAGTCGGAGGGACTCTAGTAGATGACTGTCGTGCCGGGGTTCTTGGGAGTCTTGTTGCCCTCAGCGGCGGGCGCTTGGCCATAGTAGGATTCTCGTAACTGCTGGATGATCGATGACAGACTGGCTTTGAAGCAATAGGCATTTATAAGAGAACGTATGTACAGACTCGTGACCTACTACCTCAGGCCACAGCCTCATTCCCACTGTCTTCACATGCATGACTCACTGGAGCCGTTGTTTGGGATACGGTGTCTCGATTGAGCGCCAGTGTTGTCGTTGTTTGCTTCTCAACATTCGCGAATGGTCACGGTGACTCCACAGGCCCATCGAATGCATGCTGCAATCTAGAGCCTGGGTGAGAGGCGTTCCTGCGGTATGGGGCGGTGCTAGCGATGGCCCATGTGGTGTGGCTTGCCGTTTCCGCGATGAGGCAGGCGACACGCGAGATCGTACAAATCGTTGAACATCTCGAGATCTCCGCTTCTCCTTCGACCTCGCGGAGAGTGCTTCGTAGCTACCGGGTAGATCTTGTTTGAAAGGGAATCGGAAGAGACACTGCAGCTGGAAATGAAGAAGGAGCAAGGTCTTGTGACATTGAACATGGCCAAAAGTCAACACGTCGAAATGGCTGTTGCTACCTCGTACGACCAGACCGCATAGAGAGCTATGTTGGGATAACTTGATTTTGTATATGTATAGTATAACGTGGTTCTTAATTAGTAGGTTATATAACTTCCGATAGATACTAATAGACTTCTAATATATATATTATAGTTATTAGAAGTTTACTTAGTATTAAACTAAGTTCTAATATAGTAAAGCGCGTCTCTAGCTAACATCCTCTCTATAGGGTCTAGTACGAAATAGGAGTACTTCTAGTAGTAGCCGCTTATAAGAGAGTATCTTAGCTATACTAAACAATTTATAGTAGATTAGGTATTAGGACTATTATAGTTAAACGCCTTTAATAAAGTATTTAAGAGAAGAGCTACTTATACGTTTTTATCTAGTTTCTATCCGTCGCTTCGTTATAGAGAATAGGCGACATATAGAATAAAACGAAAATACTTATATATAAGGTAGAAGACCTCTATTAGTACGACTACCCTTCTATCTACAACTATATAACTCTCCTACTACCTTCCTAATAGCTCTCGAGCCTTCTTATATACTCTTCTCGACGTTCTTATTCCTTATTATACCGCTAGCTAACCCGACCGCTTTTAGCTAGCGTAGCTAGTATAAGAGTATAACGCTAAAGCTAAATTTAAAGCTAAAGCTACTATGTAAGCTAAAACTACTAGTATCTTAGTCTACGAATATATAGCGTAGACGAGCTACGCGCTAGGCGGAGTAGGATACTATTATAGAAGATATCTAGCGACCGGTATCTATTAGTATAATACTTTCGAGAATACTAGTTATTATCTCTAATAAGGACGCGTACTTTTAGGAGTAGGCTAAGTACGTTATAGATATAAACTATAAGGACGTCCGCTACTTAATATAGAAAGCGTAGTACTATAAGGAGTCGGTAGTAGCGTAACGAGAGATCGTATAAGGTACGCTAATATATATACTTTGTCGACTATATTCTAGTAAAGCGTACAAGCCTAAGGATAAGTAGATTAATATACTACGGTCTCTTTTATTTAGCCGTTATAACGTACTCTTTATTACGCGTACTAGCTATAGAAAGAGTATTATCTTCTAGGCCTTTATATACCTAATAGGCTAGATAACTATTTAGCTTATACCGCTTAACCGGATTAGTAGCGACTATCTAGCGGACATAAAGTACTTCGAGCCTAACGTCTATATAGTATAGATAACTAGCGATTCGAAGCGTAACAATCTATATATCTTCGAGCGAATTCGATAGTTAAAGGTCTAGTATCTTATTATAAGTCTAGAGTAGGCTATATCCGAACTAGTATACGAGCTCTTATAGTAGTCGAGTATTTAGTAATAGGTAGGCCTCGTCGCTATTAACGAAATCTATCTACTCCTTACGTAGTAAGCGTTCTAAGTAGAATTCGCGAGAGTTAATACTCTCTAGCGACTATTACTTAAGTAGATAGTCTAGCTAGGCTATACGGCGACCGCTAATAAGGAGATCGAGTAGTACGTACTAAAGTAGGCTAGCTTTAGGCCTCTTAGTATAAAGTCCTACTATATAGTTATACTCTATAGTAGT
>JAKLLW010001294.1:0-16464 GCA_022814695.1 Neocatenulostroma microsporum
CGAGCGATCACTGGACGCTCTGTAATTCGTTCAAACAAGGCTTGTGCGGACTGACCGAGGCACGCACTTCTTTGTCTCGACAGACAGCAGGTGACTACTACCTCGTGAGTATATGGACGTGAGTACCTCCTGCTTTTCCTTTTGCTCGCCACCGAACTCTCGCCCACATACACGAACGATTAGCAACATGTTTACTCTTGCTCTTGTCGCTCTTGGAGCCAGCGGTGCTCATGCCTGGGGCTCCCTTGGCCATGAGACGATTGCATACATAGCGCAGCACTACGTCGCATCGCACACCAAGACTTGGGCACAGACGATCCTGAACGATACATCAAGCTCGTACCTCGCCAATGTCGCTACTTGGGCGGACACTTACCGCTACACGTCCGAAGGAAAGTTCAGCGCGCCTTTCCACTTCATCGATGCCGAAGACAGTCCGCCGTCGTCTTGCAGTGTCGATTACGACCGTGACTGTGGCAGTGAGGGCTGCTCAATCTCTGCCATCGCGAACTACACCCAGCGCGTACAGGAACCGGACAAGCTGTCAGCGGAGCAGGTCAACTATGCATTGCGGTTCATTGTCCACTTCGTAGGCGACATCACACAGCCTCTGCATGATGAAGCGCTTGAAGTCGGTGGCAATGATATCGATGTCACCTTTGACGGTACGGACACGAACCTTCACCACATCTGGGACACCAACATGCCCGAGCAGCTCCGCGGCGGCTATAGCCTATCTGATGCTTCCGCATGGGCCACGAATCTATCGACAGAGATCAGCAGCGGCATTTACAGACCCGACAGACAGTCTTGGATCGCCAGCTTGGACATAACCGACCCAAAAGCCACAGCTCTCGACTGGGCAACCGACGCGAACCAGTACGTTTGCTCGGTCGTCATCCCGGACGGACAGTCAGCGGTCGAGAAGGGCGATCTATACCCTACGTACTATAACTCCGCAATTCCAACAATCGAGCTGCAGGTCGCGAAGGCCGGGTACAGGTTGGCGAAGTGGCTTGATGCCATCGCTGCAACCCAGACTATCAGCAAGCGATGGACGCATCCTGCACACCATCGAAGCCAGCCGCGAGCGGACTTGAGTGGGAAGGATCTGTTGCCGGAGCCGCGGGAGTTGAGTCCGGCGAAGTTGAGACGGGCGGCTATTGGGTGGGGATGTGGGCATGAGCATTGAGATGTTTTGAGGAAATACTGGTGTGTCAGTGCGTGTATCGCATACGATGATTGCATCTCCGCAGTTGAATAGATCTGAAAGGCGTGGATAGACTGTACCATGGCACGCTCTCTGCGTACTCGAATGGAGATCTCTGCGACGGCTTTGGTTCACAGCTATCGTTGTGCCTGCCTGCTCGTATGCAATTCCCTTGATGAGGTGCCTTGTACCGGCACTGTGAGAGGCTTTGCTCATGCTATCGGCGCTTTGCTGTTCTGTAGCGTTGCACGTGTAGCGGCATTATCAACTTCCGTCAAAGGGGACAGTAAGCCACGAGGAGTGGTTCGATTACATAGTCAACCCACTGGATCACGACGCATTGGAGTTTGGTTTTGATTTGTATTTGCAGCCGTACCTAATGAACTTTTGGTAATGATAGCAAGCATATATACATCATAGCAAGGCAGACCCTCCTCCTGCTCTCCTGGAGCGACGCAGCTCCAGACGAGAGCCGCTGCTGTCCAGGATATAACGCAAAGTACCGGCCGTGAGCTCGTTGCAGTCGTAATCGTAGAATGTCGTAAGTAAGCAGATATCAACCGAACCCCCTCGCCAATGCCAGACCCAAAAGGATAGATCGTAGCCGTACGTTGAGTAGAAGTCAAAGTCGAAGAGGTATTTGTCGTAGATGCCATAGATATGGTGAGGTGGTGGTGAGGTTTGACGTCTCTGGCTCTCGACACCTAGTAGGCCTCAATACCCAGCCCAGCATCGGATTCGAAGTCGAAACTGGGGTCGTAGTGGAGGTTGGTCTCCTGGTTCTGCTCGTGGTCATTGCCACCAAGCCCCGAAGTAAAGTTAACCATGTCGTTGAAGCCGCTGTAGTAGCCGCTGTCGAAGCTGGTATTCTTGGAGAATGCGGCGAGAGGCTGGAAACCTGTCTGCATCTGAGCCATGTCTGGTGTGATGCCTGTGTCGCCGGAGTTGGAGGACGAGTTCGGGGATGTCTTGATGTTGGCTGGGCTCGGGAGATCCTTACTGCCGTCGAGGTTGGTGTTGAGGTGGAGGTTGTTGCTCGAAATCTGGTGGCCGGTCTGGTCAGTCTTGTTGATGGCGCCATTGGTGTGCTCGTAGCTGTCATCACCAGTCGAGTTGTTGTTGTTGGTGGTGCCGTCGGTATGGTCGTAGTTGTTGTGGCGCACCTGATGATTGTTGATGGTGTTGCCGAAGTTGTGGTGGTACGAGTTGGAAGTGGGCATCTGGGGGTTGGCAAGCTGTTGCATAGCATACGCCACGTCGGCTTGCGAGAGTGGCGGTAAGCCGCCGTCGCCGAAGTCATTGCCACCGAAGTTGTTGTTGTTGTTGTTGCCGTACGATAGACCAGCGCCGAAATCATAGTGGTGACTGTTGGTCGTACGCATTTGCGATGGAGGCTGATCGTAGAGAGAGCCGGTCGTGCCGTAGTTACGGCCGAGGGAAGAGGGATCGAATGTGATGTTGCCACCGTTGCGGTACGGCGGGTAGCCTACGTAGGTGGGCGTCTGCAAGCCAAACGGTGGTGGAGCTTGACCGTAGATGTTGCCGCTGCCTTGAGAGGAGCCTGGAGAATGTCAGTCACAGCACATGCCAGAAAGTGATGATAGGTGTCCAACATACCCTGCTTGCCCGAGCTACCCTTGAGCGTGTCGTCGTCCTCGAAAGGTACATCACCCTCCTCATCGTCATCCAGAGCGAGCTGCGCTGCATAGTCTGGGACTGGCTGGGCTCTCAGATAGCCCTCGGTCTTCGGCTTCTTGCTTGGTGTCCCAACCGGTATCTCCAGATCATCCTCCTCATCGTCGTCGTCGAACTGAGTCTTCTTGGATTTGCGACCGCGCTTGGTGCCACGAGACCCAGAAGCCCTCTTCTTTGGAGCGCCGAAGTTGCCATCGTCATCCTCCTCAAGCTTGACCTCGGTGCTCTTAATAACCTCATCATCATCTTGATCTTGAACCTTCTTCTTTCGTCCACCGCCACGGCCGACACCTGGCGTCTTCGGGGTAGCAGTCTGCTTGTTGGTCTTGGCGTTTGGCTTCTTGTAGAGCAAGCTGCGGCCTGGCTTGGCTGGCGTGACTGGTACGACGTCAACGCTCTCCTCGCGAGTGTTCTTGCGACCACGGCCGCGGGTAGGAGCTGGAGTGCCATTAACACTGGGAGCGACAGCCTTGCGGCGTTGGTTGCGGTCGGGCTTTGGTGGGATCGGATGATTGTCCTCTTGACGGAACTTGTAGAGCTTGGCGAGATGCTGCTTGACTGCCTCACCGGTCATGCTCGGTTTGCCAAGTGCGGCACCCATCGCCTGGGCAATGAGATCCCACGGGATGGCGATGCCCTCACGGACACAGACGTAGTCGACACAAAGAAGTGCCAGCTGGTCCTTGTCGGCTACAACAAAGTCAGTCTACATCTTGTATGTGTTGGAGCGGTATAGCGTACGATCCCAGCGGATGAGCTCGCGGCCGGCTGCGCTCTTACGCTTCTTCTTTCCGGCCGAGTCGTAGACGCTGACGTCCTCATCGTACTCGTCTTGCTCTGGAGTGCCGTAAGACATTGTGTTGGTTGAGGTGGATGTGGTGGTGTTGTGGTTGGGGGTGTAGTTGCAAGTCGAAAGCAAAAGCAGAAGCAGAAGTACAAGTACAAGAGGTGCAAGCTGCTCGAAGGTGGAAGGTAAAAGGTGGAAGGTGGTAGCTGCAGAGCTTTCTTTATATCTCGGCGGACCCACTTCCATGGGACCAGCTGATAGCCTTGCAGCCTCGCGCTATCCGAATGCGGTAACGACGACGTGGTGGCATTCAACGCTAGCCGCTAACAGGGGTCCGAAACATGCTCTAGATTGCAGGGTCCAGCGGCGGCAGCGTGGCTTGAAAGGCATGTGACCTGGTCATCTCTGGCGGACGAACATCTATCTCCATGGCCTCTCCCAGCCATTGTGTTACGAGAGCGACGTCCTGGCTTGGTCTTGAGCACCGCACATACCACAGATACCCGTTAACCCCAATACGAGTGTGATGTTGATTGACCTAGCTAGAGAGGTGTGCCTACACACCTAGTACCGATGTGTACGTTTCATGCTAGCCTACCCTCCGGACGTAACGACAAGGCTCTGTTTGTGTACTTGGCAGGCTGTCTGACTGCGCGTGGCCTAGCGCTATCCGAATACGGCAGCGACGACGATGGCGAAATCCAGAACTTTTGCGAGAGTGGATCCGAGACGTGCTTGTATGCAGGGCCCAGACTATGACGGCGGCGAGGCTGATAGGGGAAAGCATGTGATATGGTCACGCACAGCGGCGTAGATGGCCGTAGTCACTTGGAGTATCTCCACCACCACGGCCGGCAAGGCCTCCTGGAGCACCACGCAGACCTCCCGTACACATACACCACCTTACTACTCTGGGATCTGGTGTGCTTGGCCTGCTGCATCTGCTTCCGTCCCCCAACAGATCTGTTGCTTCTCAGACCCCTACCAGTTGGTGACCTTACGCTCAAGTGCAGCCATACGGTGACTCCGTACGGTAACAGTCGCTCGCACTCACGACCGTCCTGCGTCTCCGGAACAATTCCCAATACCCAGAGGGTCGCGCAGGCCGCCGGAGCATTGCCAGAAGCTTCAGACAGAAGTTGATGTGATACCATGTTTCTCCTCTGATCATTCTACTTGAATGAGTCTGTCTTTCGCAAATACCAACCAGTCCTCTGAGTACTCATGCCGTCCGTCCGAGTTCTCTGTGCTTCTTGCAGCTCGGAGATCAAGTTGCCCAGTCGTCATCGTCACCACCGTCCACCTCATTCTTCACGCCAGTCTTAGAAGTGTCTCCATCCCCATCGCCTGTAGCCACCTTTGAGTCGTCCCCGTCCGCTACAGCTGCAGATACGTTCGTCTTGCCTTTACGAGATCTCTTGGCCGGTGTCGATGTCGATGAGCTGCTCGGCGCTGCACGCTTACGCGGTGTCTGCTTCGGTGTCTGTGTCTCTTCTTCGTCGCCGTCCCCAGCCTCAGTCGTGGCACTACTTGAGATATCAGTGCACTGCTTTCTCAGGGAGATGGGTCGTGGACATGGCGTAGTAGCTTACTCCGTCTTGGCCATAGCTCTGAGCTTCTTCAAGCGTGTGGATATAGCACCGACTGTTGGCTTGCCTTCCGGTGTGGCCATCTCGGTTGCCACAGCGTCATAATCGACCTTGACATCGTGGATCTTCAGTATCGCAAGTAGAAGCTTGCGGTCGGACGTAGCTTGCGCGGCCGGTCAGCTTCACTCGCAACAGTCGTTTATGTCTAAAACGTACCATCCCACTTGATAACGGGCTTGCCCGGTGGTGCCATATCGCACGTTGTTTGGTTCTGATATGGTGGTAGTTTGGAGATGTTGTGTGCAGGAGAAGGTTGTTGTTGGAAAGTAGGTCCAGGAAGAGAGCTTGCAGCCTAGTGCTTGGCGAATAGCCCCCGCGATCACATGCTCAGTGCTCCGAGACCCACTCATACGTTGTGTTTGCCGCTTGCTGCATCCCGATAATCGCGACACACCTTTTGTCTGCGAGCGGCCTGTACCGCTGCTCAAACGGCAGCTTGTCCGGCTAAGATCAGTTGCTCCGTCTATACAGCAAGGCAGCTCAGGCTCATGTATCACCCCCTGGAGGCCACAAGGCTGAGCCTTTGGCTTGGAATACTCAAGGCGTCTCGTGTGGCATCACAGAGGGTGAAGGTGCTATAAAGGGTTATCGTCGTAGTTCAGCGCGACTGTGTAGATAGGAGACAGTCATGGGTTAGGACTCGTTGTAAGGGGCCTTACTTGCTGCAGCAGTACCCTTTCCCCTACCGTAAACGCTACATTATGCTGGAACTCATGCCACAGCAGCGAACTTCGTGGCCTGGAACTGCCATACTCCTGAGGAGGTCGCACACTTCCGACCATCAGGGAGCATACAGCATCTCCAGCCCACGCTGTAGACATTGGCATCGCGCACAGTGCGGCAGCTCAAAGCAGCAACACTAACATCGAGATGAAGCGACTTCAGCAGTCTGCCGTGGGGCAGCGAACACCACCACAAAGGTTACGAAGACAGAGGGACGATGAAGTGAGGTTGAAAAGAGGTTCTGATCGCCAAGGCGCGCTAGCCACTATTGGAATCCCGCCTATCCAGTGCCTTCTCCCTCGCTCACTTCATCCTTCCTTCATCCTTCTCCGTGAAACACCCGTCGTCCTCAATAAGTGCTCAACGCCATCTCCGATCGTGATATGTGGAATGTGTTGCTTGCAGATCTCGTCCGGATACTCGCGGTTCCTTAGTCCTACAGAGACCGTCAGCTTACTGCCTGAAAACATGCCAAAGAGAATCGTACCTCAGCCTCGGCTTTGACTGGACTCTCCTGCTCTGCGACCGCTGGTTCCGGGCTCTCCTCGAGCTTGCGCTTCTTGTCTGGACATGACGGTCAGTAAGTGTCTCAGACTTCTCAGAGGGTTCTGCCGAGGCCACCTACTGGTTGGCTTCCTGCCGGGCTTCTTCTTTGGAGTCTTCTCCTCGCCATTGCCAGCTCCAGCATCACTTCCTGGCTTGGAGTCGGAGGCCTTAAACTTCGTAGTAAGCCTGGAGAAGCGCTTGTTGCTGGAACATCATTGTCATTAGCTGGCGACAGACGACAGTATGGTTCTCAAGAGACTTACGCAGCACCCTTGGTCACAATCCCACAATCATCAGCCACCTTCTGCCAGTCGATCTGCCCTGTGAGTTGACTGATGATTGACATCAGGAAGCGGACATCGGCCCCCGAAGCCGTAGCGGAAGCATTACTCTCGTCGGCCATGATGAAAGAATGGTAGGTCGTTCGATGGTATTGGTTGGATGTTGATGGGGTGGTATGTCAGAAAGTTGGGAGTGATGTCTGGAAGTCGAAGTGGAAGTCGAAGTGGAAGAAGGAAAGAGGGGATTGCAACCCTTCTTATAGGCCTCCGCAGTTGTGAGTGTGAGCTTCGAGAAAGGTCACGCGGGACGCGGCGAGCAATATCACATGCGAGTACGAGGCCCTAGTGAAACGTTGAAGAAGCTGGATCTGAAACATTGCAATCGCTTGAAGGCCTACCGCTGGCCTGTACCAGAGCACATTTCACGCTACAATGTTTCGGGAAGTCGTGCGTCAAGTTCGCCAGAACGTCGAGCTCGGTGCATGGCATATCTTTTCGATTGCGGTCATTCAACACCGTAGGAGCAAAGTAAGAGGCACAACTGTCGGCCGCTGCTGAAGCGTGTCACTTGCTGCGACTACCGGAGATGCCGACATATAAGCATACGTATTGTCGCCACGACTCTATCTCGGAGGTATAGCCTGTCGCAGCAATACAAGCTGTTCACTGTCTGTGGATACTGCTCGCTTGACATTCGAACACTCACTTATGGGCACCGAAACTGAGACCGCGGCTTGGAGATGGAATCACGCCTGCCTTACTCGACCGGGAGCTATAGACAGCATGATGATGCCAACTTGAGCACCTGGTGTCCCCCCTCAGCTACTCAAGCTCCTTCCACCGCTATGAGAGCTCGAGCTCATTCATCGCACACCTCGCCCTTGCTGAAGCTGCCGTCGCCGTTCCAAAAGCCTCAAGCCCAATCATTCTCTCCGTCTGACTCACCCCTGATTGGCTCCTCCTTCTTATGCTTCAACGGCGACACCTCCTCCTCATCGTCCACATCAGAATCTTCCGTGAGCTTACGCTTCTTCGCGGACTTAGCACTCTTGCTGGATACTGGCTTCCTGGTCTTGGTGGAGGTTGGTGTGGACCTTGGAGTGGGTTTACCGCCCGCGACGAGGCCATTCTTCTTTCTGAGGCCGTAGAGCTTGTTCTCGCTTGCAGCAGTGTCAGCACAAGTCTTAGTAGCCATGACCGGCACAGAAAACATACACCGATTTTGCGTTGGTCAAGCCGGCCTTCTCGGCAACCTCTTGGTACTTCCACTACGCTTTGGTCAGCACCTGCATCACCTTGCATGCTGGGGTGTGCATACCGCGCCCGATTTGTGCACGTCGAGCATGATGAGGAGAAACTCCACATCGGAAATTGTGTTGGCCGCCATCTTGGCTGGAAGTGGTGTGTCTTGGTGTTGGAGAAGGATTGGTAAGAGGTTGGTGAAAGGTTGGTGTGGAGGTGGAAGGAGAAGATCAGGTATAAAGTAGGGATTTAAGGTGACAAAGAGCTCGCATGCTAGAGGTAGCCTAGTGGTGGGGCAGAAAGAAAGCTGAGGTTTGTGAAGTGAGGAGGTTGTGCAAGGTGAGACAGTGTTCAACCGACATTGTGAAGTGAGGGAAAGCGTTGCATTAGGCACGGGAAGGCGAAGCAAAGTGCAAGGAAGACTCTGGGCGGGGTTTCGGAAGGGCATGGGAAGGGTATGGGAAGGGCGTAGGCAGGGTATGGGAAGGGCGTGGGAAGGTCCTAGAGACATTCAGGGAGATCAAAGGTGGAATGCTGTCAAGCATGCATGACCCTGTTCGCCTGGCGTGCTGAGTAGTCGACTACGCTATCTGAGAACACATCCCTAGCAGAGCCTTCTGTCTACAGCAAGTGCTGTCGCCCACTCACTGACCACCCAAAGCCATCGTTCTTCGAGGTCCAGCCGCGACCACTCAAGCCAACTCGTTTTCATCCTCCGGCTCAGGCTTCACAACCTGCTCCTGACCCTCGATCTTAGCGGCTTTCTTCTTTGGAGTCGCTTTGGCCTTCTTCTTTGGCGATGGATCCTCAACCTCCTCATCGTCACCATCAACACACCTCTTAGATCCCTTCGCCTTCGATGGTGTTTTCTTGGTCTTCTTTGGAGTCTCGTTACCGTCGGCTGATCCGTCTCCGGCTGCGGCTGTTCCTGGATTGTCTGGGCCTGATCCGAATTTCGCCTTCATACGAGTGTGCCTCATCCTCCTATTGCCACAGCGTTAGCGGGTCTCATGAAAAGCTGAGCTAGAAGACATACGCTGCGTTCTCCTTGAGTCCGAAGACGTCAGCGACCTCCTTCCAGTCGACCTGTGGTATCGTCAGTGGAGTATCGTAGCCATGAGCTCCGTACTTGCTCACCTTTCCGCCTGTGTGCTCAAGCGCACAAAGCAGGAACTGCTCGTTGGAGACAGACATGGTAGTTGCTTATTGCTAGTGATGCTGGGTGGTGCTTGGTGGCTTGTGGATGATATGTAATTGCGGTGTGGAGACGCTGCAGACTTGTGTCAAAGAAAAGGTGTAAGTCTTGATCTGGGAGAAAGTGGTAGCTACCAGAAGGTGACTCATGTGACCCCGTATAGGTGAAGGCGACGGAACGTCAACGTCACTTCACAACGGTTTGTGAGATCGATGGAAGATGTCTGAGAGCCCGCCTAAGCGCATCAAATGATCGCAAACACCTGCCTTTGTCGTTCGCTACTGAATTTGTGTCTGGGCTACTCAAGCGATGCACCCACGCATCAATAGCCACTGCAGCCATGCCTTGGTGGTAAGCTGCGCAGCCCTGCTGCTGACCTGGTCACCTGATGATATCCAAGCCTACTCAGAACCGTCCACCTGCTCCGTAGTCTCGACAGCGTTCAGCTCGTCCTCAACTACCTCCTGCTTGACGGTCTCGGCGTCGTCTTGGTCGACCTTCTGAGCCTTTGGCTTGCGACCACGCTTCTTGGGGGCTGGCGAATCGTCCGTAGCTCCATCTGCTCCCTCAGCGGCCCCCTTGCGCTTTCGTGGTGTGACCTTCTCGCCATCTCCCACGTTGCTGGAGTTTATCTTCTTGCGACGGATCTGTCCCCAGCGGGTCTTGGCGATGCTGGCATCTTTGTAGCCCATCTCGCTTGCGACGGCGTCGAAGTTAGTCTAAGTGATATCAGCAGGGATCACGGTTAGCAGAGGAATGTTCGATCTTACTGGAAAGTCGCCCTGGAGATGCTTGATCATGCACATAATGAGCTTGGTCTCGCCCGCGGTGAAGCCGCTGTTGGTGGTATCTTCGGAAGACATGTTTGCCTGTCCCCGATCAGTACCTGTAACCTGAAGCTGTATGAACGTAGGGAGATCTACCGATGTTGTTGGGTGCGTTGTGATGGTCGTGAAGTGGTGTGCGGTCGGTGGGTATCTCAGAGAGATGGTGTGCCTGTGGAAGACGAAGGTCGAAGTTGGAGCTTGAAAGAAGAAAGAACAAACTTGGAGAGGCCGAGAATAAGTACCTAGCTATTGTGAGTTTCAGTGTGTAGCATGTGACAAGCCGAATCAGGCGATGACGTTTCGTGGACCTCTGCCAACGAGTGAGCGTCGCTGGGATGCTTTCAGAACAATACCTCGATCAACAAACAGTGAGTGGGCTGACACGAGGCAAGAGATCTGTTGGACCGCTTGTCAATGCTATGATGCGCACCTATCTCTGGAGCACCCGTTCCTCTGCGGCGAACTATGCACGTACTGAAGCCGCAGACAAGCCCTGCGCCGCGCCGCGCGCTATGCTGTAGATACCGTGTCCAGGCTACTGCCTCACGCAATCAATCTCCCACCTCCATCGCCGCCATCGCCAGACTCAATCCTCGTCCTCCGCCTTGACACCACCGTTAGCAGTCTCGTCGTCGTCCGCTGGTAGTAGGATTAGCTCGCATTCACCTCAGGATAAGTGCATGGAAAGACATACCATCAGCAGGAGCCTCAACCTCATCCTTCTTCTTGCGTCCGCAACCCTTCTTCGGCTTGCTCTCACCATCCTCGCCATCACCCTTAGCCTTGCGCTTCTTCGGAGTAGCCTAGGGACCCCATGAGTATAAGCATTGATCTTGATTAACGGTTACACACGGGGGTACTCGCCTTCTCCTTTTCGGGGCTCGCCTCCGAACCGACTTTGCCGCCTTCTTCGTCAACCTTCTTCATGGCGTTGCTGATCATCTTCTTGAAGGAGGCAACACTGGCACTGCCGTAAGCGGTACTGGCTGCCTGCCAGTCGCACTGGGGTGAGGTGTTAGCATGAAATGCGCTTCAATAGGCTGGGTCAAAGTCTTGGGCGTGGAGATGCTGGGACCTACAGCGCTGTTGAGGGCAGCGGTATCACAGTTGAGGTAGACGGCGAGGATGCGGTTCTTGTCTGCGTCGTTGAGCGTCTCGCTCGCTTTCTTGTAGTCGTAGCCCATCTTAGCTGTTGATGATGTCGTGTGTTTGGCGGTACGAGGATGTGTCGCTGACTTTGGGTATTGATGTCTGTTTGGGTGTGATCGAGGTTGTTCGCGGTGTGGAATGGTCTCAGAAATGGTTGGAAGAGGTTGCGAAAGAGAAGGGGAAGGTAGGAAGTCGGAGCTTTGTGCATGTGGAAACCTTATTTCGGGACATGTGAGCTATTTGTTTGCGAATGAGATTGTTCCAGGCGGCAATCCATGCATAGCAATTTCACTTCCGGAATCAGGTCCTCACCACCACGAATGTGCATCCTTTACGGGTTTCGCACCCTTTTCACCTCTTTTCCATGTTGTTCTTCTGTAATCGTGACCTGCAGCGAGTTATCCCGGGAGGGTGCCTGTTGCCATAAGAGACCACATCCCAGCTTGTGTAACAGTCGCTTAATGTTGAGTCTGGGCGAGACGAGACATGGGTGGCCATGGGTAGAAGGCAACTCTTGTACAGTCCGCAGCGCACATCTAATGCGCCGTCTCCATGCTATGCAAGTGCCTCGTGCTCCTCGCCTGTCGCTCCCCTGCTGCTGCACCAATAAGCACACCATATTTACACATGCAAGAAGTCCTTACGCAGCCGGCGACAGCCGCAAGCCAGCCATCCTCTTCTCTTGTACATCGTCTCAATGCCAATAGACTATCGCGCGAACACCTTCACAACTCCATCTCCGCCTGCGCTCACCACCAAACGCCCATCTTGACTCCAGCAGACACAGCAGACACCTTCGCCTCTCATACTGCGGTGAGACACGATGTCCTGCGTGCAGATGCGCTTCTCGAGGGACCAGAACCGGATACTAGCGTCGTGGCCAGCTGAGACTGCTTCCCGGCCGTCCTTCGATAGGCAGAGCGAGGAGATGGCGGAGGGGTGGGCGAGCATCGTGTATGTGCATTGGCCTGCAAGCGCGTCAGTAATAGCCAACAGTGTGAGTAATGAAGGAAGTGAGTGCATACCGCTGTTGGCATCAAAGAAACGCACGAAGCGGTCCTCATGCCCACTGATGACCACACCCTCCACACCTTCTCTTCCACCCGTAGCTCCGGCGCCGACCTCGTCTGCCTCAATGCCTCTGGCGGCATCCATACTGGGCCCTGAGCCTTCCATGCCTACGCTCGTAGCAACGACAGCGTTGATACTCGTGTTCATCGTCCCATCATACGTCTCATTGGACGCCATACCGATCACTTCCTCACCCGTCCTGGTGTCGAATATCAGCGCACTGGAGTCCGTATAGCTGACCACGAACGTCTCGCCAGAGGGACTGAGCGGCGCGATGCACGTTGGGCTGGGCTTGCTGGCTCCCGGCGAAGTGTTAGGGCGCTCGATCGTGTGTATGAGCGTATGGTTGAAGACCGTTGGGCTGGCGACAGAAGGCTGTGGCGAAGATGGGAAGTTAGATCCACTCGTCACGCTATGTCTACGGCTGCCGCCCACACCTCGTCTGCTTCCGGTCGCTGGCGAGCTTGTCTGTGGTGGTGCGCTGACAGCCCAAATCTTGACGCTGCCGTCTGCCGCGCCAGAGACCAGCAGTAGCCTGTCTGGACCGCCGAAGTTGCTGCTTTGTTGGCCGAAGACTACACCAACAGTTGCGGGGAGCACGCAAACAGCCCAAACAGCATCCGTATGACCTTCAAGCGTAGCCTTCGGGTCTACACGGCCTCGCTCCCAGACTCGTACTGTGGCGTCTTGGCCCCCAGAGAAGATCCACCCGTCTCCGTTCGCTCGGCCGCCTGTGCTAAAGCCGGTGCTGGCGGGACAAGCAGCTAGAGACGTGACTACGCCATCATGTCCTCGGTGGGTGAAGTACGATGGGATGTCCAGGTCGGGATGCGAAGCATTGCTGTTGTTACCTGCGGAGTTGAAGTTCTGGTACGAGGACGCCGGGATGATCCATCGCTTGATCGTGCCATCGTCACCAGCAGTGCAGACTTCCGGTTCGCTTGGACTGCCACCACCACTGAAGATGACTGATCGCACGACGTCGAGATGACCGCGTAGCGCGAACTTCACGCGAAATTGAGTCGGGTCGGCATTGGCGATAGCATCAGCGAGTACGTCTGACTGACCCTCGCTACCGTGCTTGCCTTGTGAACTCCTCCGACGGGACATAGCTTGCGACCCAGAGCTCTTTCTCCGATGCGATTGCGGCCCTCGCGGTGGAGACTTGGCTTGTAGGTGCGTGTTGTTAGCTGCGCTGGGGAACAGTTCGCTATCCGGTCTCCGAGGCGGTGGTACATCAGGCGGCTGATTGTCCTGCTGCAATGGCTCATCGTCGAAGGTCCAGCCATCGGCGTCTGCTTGCCGTACTTGGCGTACCGGTTGTGGAGCCTGCTGCTCTGGTACAGGGCGGCCTTGAGCGTCGAATGTGTGGGTGACGGCTTCTACCTGCTCTTCGTATGGTGCTGGGATGTGCTGTGCGGTCTGCTGGAGTGACTCAGAAGGTGGCTGTGAGACATCTGGATAGTCCTGATATCCCCTCTGCAGTTGCTGAGGTCCAGACGTCTGCGGGAGGCTGTTAGGTATAGGCGGCGGCTGGTGGTTCGGCATGGCTGACTGCTGCGGTAGTGACTGCGTCTGCTGTCTCTGTTGCCTCTGCTGTTGATGCCGAGCATAGATGTCTTCAACGGACAGCGGTGGCTCCGGCAGCCCTGTGTAGTTGCCATTGGGTAGCAATTGCGAAGGCGGAGGATGTTGCGGTGGTGTGAGGAGATACTGTATCTCCTTCATGCAGTTCTTCAGATACTTCGTTGTGTTGTCCAAGTACTGCTCCCGCTCTTTATCCGTCTGGTCTGGCGTCTCGTCTGTCTCGAGGAAGGAGTTGTGCGGTACGTTCGAGGGAGCTGTGCCCGGTGTCAGCAGGTCTTCTTCACCTACGCCGCCCATGTGGACGCGAGCTTGCGCACGTCTTTGTCCCTTCTCACCGGACCCGTTCTTACCCTCTGCTTCTCGTCTCTTGGACTTCATCTCCACCTCCTTCTCCGCGGACTTGTCGTTCTCCTTCTGGCCCTCAGACGAAACAGGCTCGCCATTGACCAGCTTCTTGCTCTTGGCCCGCTCATTCTTCAATGCCATCTCGAGCATCCTGACCTGCCTATCAAGCTGCT
The DNA here is from genome assembly GCA_022814695.1 of Neocatenulostroma microsporum. Lineage (NCBI taxonomy): Eukaryota > Fungi > Ascomycota > Dothideomycetes > Mycosphaerellales > Teratosphaeriaceae > Neocatenulostroma > Neocatenulostroma microsporum. The sequence goes on from JAKLLW010001294.1 coordinate 14,481, forward strand.
CATTGATCCTCTTGGCATGTCGACATTCACCCTCTTGCTTTGCTATCTTGGCCTTCATTTCCGCGCGCTCGATGTCCCAAGCATTGCGCGCCCGCTCGTGATTGTGCCATTCGAGCTGTAGGAAGCGCATTACGCCTGCCATAGGTTAGTATGCTAGTCTCAGCCCATTATACAGCGGTGTGTATAGCTCACCCTGCAGCGTGTACTCTGTCCCCTGCGGCGCATGGTGCTCCCCCGGCCCACCATTGCCCATGCCGCCTTGCTGCTGGTACGCCATGCTTTCGCCGCCCAACACCCTCCAGCACTCCGTATGTACTGCAAGCTTACACTGCTCTGCCGCTCATCGAATGGATCTGTGGACGTAGCTCGGTAAAGGAGCGGGCGAGCTGGCGTCAAAGCGCAACCGCGAGGGCGAGGAGGTCGCAACGATTGCCAGAGAATCGAAGGAAGGACTGCACAATGGCACCTAAGTGTTGAGGTCTGTAATACAGCGATTAGAAGGATATTCACACGAAGAACATAACGTTTCTGCCGCCGCGCTGCTCGTGCTCCACGTCTCTGGCTCTTGGGTGGGCAGGGTCGCAATCGACTAGGTTCGTGCCGTAAGCGACCAAGTTAAGCGACGGGTTTACGGTCACGTGAATCAGCTCAAAAGAGTCCACTTGCCGACATCCTTCTCCACCCAGACGTCAACACCGTTGACAGCACGACGTCCCAGTCTATCAGAACGGACCTCATAGTCATCACAAGGTAAGACAATATCGGGGGATACTTCATTTTCGAATAGACATTGTGCACAAGATCAATTACTTTCCATTACCGCCGCCATGCCCACAACAACAGAAGCCTATGTCGCGCGCCAGGACAGCTGGAAGCTCGAGAAAGTCACCTACGCCGATCTCGTAGACGACGAAGTACTAGTAGACATCGTCGCAGCTTCCCTCTGCCACAGCGATGTCCGCGCCGCTCAAGGGACTTTCCATCTCAAGCCTCCCATCATCACTGGCCACGAGGGAGCAGGCTACGTCAAAGCAGTCGGCAGCAAAGTCTCGTATGTCAAGCCTGGCGATGCTGTCATCTTGGCTTTTGCGTCCTGTGGACAGTGCCGGAGGTGCAAGTCAGGACGGGAACCGTACTGTGAGGATCTGTTCCGGCTCAACTTTGCCGGGCGGAGGTTAGATGGCAGTGTGCCGGTTACGGATGAGAACGGAGAGGGTCTCAATGCATTGTTCTTTGGGCAGAGCTCGATGAGCAGGCTTGCTTTGGTGAGGGAAGGGTCATGTGTGAAGGTGGACTGCTCCGAGGACGAGCTTAAGTCGTTTGCGAGCCTGGGTTGCGGTATTGAGACGGGCGCTGGAGCTATACTGTACGTCAGAGCATTGTGAGATGGGTGCACTGTCGATGCTAATGATTGTAGCAACGTCGCGAAACCAGAAGAAGGCTCATCAATAGCCATCTTCGGCGGTGGCGCAGTAGGCCTCTCAGCGATCCTAGCAGCCAAGCCGCTAAAGCCAGCATGTCTAGTCCTGATCGACAACTCCGACGCAAAGCTCAATATGATACCTACGGAGCTCATAGAAGGCGTGACCGTACTCAACAGCAAAGACCTCTCCCAAGACGATCTCGTGGCGAAGCTCAAAGACCTCACACCCAATGGCAGAGGCATGGACGTAGTAATGGATGGCGTTGGCAACGAGATGGTAGCCAACGTTGCATATGCAAGTCTCGATAAGCTGGGCATGCTGATCATTGTGGGAGGAAGCGCTACAGCGCAGCCATCTTACCGCCATGAGCGAAGTTTAGTAAACGGACTTACTATTCGAGGTACTCACCAGGGAGACTCCGTGCCGAGAGTGATGATACCGAAGCTCATAGACATGTGGCGAGATGGCAAGTTCCCGTTCGATAAGCTCTTGACTCGATTCAAGTTCGAGGTACGTATCCGATGGGTAGAACCCCCGGCAGACCGTTCCAGACATCTGAA
>JAKLLW010001295.1:0-16447 GCA_022814695.1 Neocatenulostroma microsporum
CCAATCTGCCGAGACAAGGCTCAGAGTCGTCGCCCTCCTTCCAAAACAGCTCAAAGCCCACCAGATGGCCGGTAGATTCTCTCGGAATGTCACCTGTCGTCCGCCGTGACCGACGATCCACTCCTAGCCCCAGCCGTAGCAGTCTCAGGCCGGGGCAGAAAGCACGACCGAAGTTCTTAGCGTGTCCGGCGTGAAGACGACACCAAGTAGTTCCAGTATCTTTGCTCCACCTCCTTTTATGTCACAATGAACAACGCTCCCGCCCAATGCTGAATGTTTCAAACACCCTCTGCCAAATCATTCGTTGTCCCTCGCTCCGGCTTAAACTTGCACTGCCTCAGAAACACACAACGGAAAGATGTAGGGAGCGTCAAGTATTATCAAGTTGGCCGTGAAGTCGTTCGTAAGTCGTAATATCGCAGGTTTCGTCAAAGTATATCGCCGGCAGCCAGTGCCAATCGAGCGGAGGTCGTGATTAGGGAGCGTTCGCGAGCAGTTTCGGATCGCAGAAGACTAGACGTTATGTTTACTGCTCCGGTGCGTCCAGTATCAAGAGGCGGTCCAACATGGTGTATGAAAAGTGCAAACGCAATGTCGAGTACTGCCTTGAAGTCGAGGTTAAACTTTACGCTCGGCCCATTCGCGTGAATAGTGGGGCTGCCTTCTACCGGTTGTCAAGAAACGAGACGCGTTGCCCTCACCAACTTGATCAGACGGGACATCACAGCACAATATATACGCGCCGTTGAAGGGTTCCTCTCGCTCAGTGCAACTGAGCCGTCGCGTGGACGACCACCATCACTCAGCCCGAGCGGCGAATGCTCGAAGCCAGAAGATCCATACGGGCAATTCGTCTTCAACATACCATATACTACTCCCACGACCAGCGTTTCTCGTTGGCACAGCTCCCGAATACCGCTCTGGAGCCAGTTGGACAGCCGACAGTGTGGACCACTGCGTACTCCAGCCGCCTCGCTGCATTGACCACGCGTTCATACATACCGGTACTGTGGATCCGGACCTCTACCTCCTCTAGCACGTACATATAGATCCTCGAAGATGTCCCAGATCCGCGAGGCCTGCAACAGTCTTGACTGTACGCAATGCCGATAACGGATGGCAAAGAACCTTTCAGACTGGAGAGTATAATGCTAACATCACCCTGGCTTCCAAAATACCCCATTGTAAGTTGCGACAACCCATTACGATCATTGTCTCACACCGCATGCGCGAAGAATTGCAACCGTGGACGGAGGAAATGGGCGTGTCCCTTGTCTACATGCCCTCCGCCTTCAAAGCATCTCTCACCCCAGGCGGTCGTGGAGGAGGTGTGAGACGGTCGCACCCCTCTTTCCATGCTATCTGACCGCACAGGTGGAGCCTTGTCATTGCTGCCCGGCTGAGCTTGGCGTGGCGTCGATGGCATTCGTCTCATCAGCCGACGTGGGACCACCCGGCTATCTACTGATCTACGCGAGTCACGTTTGTCGACGCAGCTGCGGAAGGCGTGAGAGGTCCAAGACACGTCTCAAGCTTAAGGCAACTGAGTTGACTTTTGCGGCTGTCATACAGCTCGTTCTCGTTCTCGTTCTCCGCTTACAATAGCCCTACAGCCGAGGATCGAAGGATTCAGTCTGTGGAAAGGTCGAGCGCCTCTCAAGGTACCATTGTCTACTCTAATAAAGTATAAAAGGTCTCGATTGTGCAGGTATCTCCTGGTAAGTGATCTTCATCACATCCATCTTCATTCTCGATCACTTTGTCGCAAAACACGATGCAGCGTGACATAGGCAGGAAGCCCGTAATCAATGGCGAGATCAATGACACGACGAACGGTGTGAACAGTCACCCCAGCACGCATGTCGAACTCTCCCCGAAACTTCTTTTCTAGGAGTCGCGATCTGCGGCTCCTTTTGCGCTACAAGCATGGCCCCAATAGCACTCTCAATAGCACCATTCAACCCGGGAACACCCGTCCTCCATTCTTTTACCGCTCCAAAAGTAAACTAGAGCTTTTCCGCTCTAGCGTGTTCTTATCGTAAGGATAGCTTCGTTATAGCGATATTTATATAAGATCTCTACCTACAAGTTCTTCGAAATCTTACGAGTATCGTAATTATTAAGATATTTTTTTTTTTACTTTATTAACTATACGTAATAAGAGGTAATATAACTAAATATACTAAACTCTATTTACTATTAGTAAGAGGTAGACAATTATTATCTAGCGCGAGAAAGATATAAGGTACCTATATTCTCGAGTATTAGAAGAGAGAATACCTAAAGATCTAGATAACTCTTAAGGTACTCTAGCGTACTTAAGGGGTCTATAGCTAGCGTTAGAGTAAAGTATCTCTTACTACTAGTATAGTACTACTTATATATATAGATAGAAAGTTAAGCTATAATTATAATAATATACCTTTAGAAGTATCTAATATACGCTAGCTATTATATAAAAGTTAAGTTATAAATATAAAAGATAGAGAAGTATAAAATATCTAAAGTAGTCTTAATATTACTAGAACTATATAGTAGTTAAGTTACCTACTATAGTTTACTAACTTTCTAGCTCTTTAGCTAGATCGACTAGATTAACCTATATTTAGCGTAATACTAATCTATAATAATATATGCCTTCGTTATTAGATAGATTAAATATAGTATATCTAATAGCTATAAATCTAATATTATAGAATAGCGAGTATCTTACTATTCTTATAGCGTTAATTAAATACTAAAATAGCTTAGGCTCTAAATACTTACTAGATAATCTATTAGATTAAGTAGCAAAATTACTACCTCTAGAAGGTAGAGCTCTTAGTCTTTAAAATCTATTAGATTTAAAATAGCTATTTACTATAAATCTATTAGATTATAGTATTAGATTTGTTAGATTCGAAAACTCGCTACTTATATACTATATATAGTAATTCGCTACTTAATCTAAAATCTATAGTCTCGAGGTTATAGATTCGTCTAAAGAAAGTAAGTAGGTTCCTTAGTCTTATAAATTAGCCTCTTACCTCCTTTCGTTTTATAGTATAATTCTATTAGATTCTAAATCTAACGAATACTTCTCGTTAGATTTACTATAATTCCTCTTTAGGAATAGCTTTTAGAATCTTATAACTATTAGATTTGTAACTAGGTTTAGTACTAAATTTAATAGATTATCTAGTAAGTATTTAGAGCCTTATAGTAGCGAGTAAGCTTTAAAATAGCTTTCGTAAGATAGCTTTTTAAGGTCGAGTCGAGATCGTCTATTTTAGACTTCTCTCTTAATAGGCGAGTTTATAGTCGCACGCTAGTACTAGCTATAGTACTATTAACCTCGTAGTTATATATAGTAGAACTCTAGACACATTCTACTATAGATATATAAAAGTAGATCCTACGATTAAAGTACAAATATAAGGCTCCTTTAATACAATTTCTTTAGATTAGGATTATAGCTTAGCCCGAGAATTAGATGAATTCAAGGGTGGCAACTTCAACACTCTAATAGCGTTTGCGCCCATGAAATCTTCGACGCAATCCTTCCGAAGTCCTCCCGTGCCGTATAGACCGTTGCCGTTGACTAAGTGGCTGTTGACGTTGTCTACGCAGGCTTTGAATCCCAACTGGGGAAAGTTCGTTCCGAACATACACTTCTTGCGGCCTGTCGTGTTCGCAAAATGAACGAATTCCGCGGCGTAGTATTTTGGCGACCAGGCGCTGGCGTCGATGTAAACGTTCTTGTGCTTCCATGCCACACCAACAGTTTCCGCTGCCCATGGGTAACCAATGTGCCCCATGATGATCTTCAGATCCGGAAACTTGAGCGCGATTGAATCGATGTAAGGAACAGGACGGCCGACCTCGCTAGGACAAGCTGGCGCCGTATGCCCAACTTGGGTGAGGAAAGGGATATCCAGTTCGATGCATTTGACGAAGAGCGGCCAGTAGTGAGGATCGGTAGGGGGAAGGGCCCAGAGCCATGGGACAACTCGCAACCCTACAAACCCTTCATTCCTCACAAAGTGTTCCAGTTCCTTGACTGCTCCTACAGGATCGTGAAGGTTCACGGCCGCCAATCCGAAAATACGATTGGGATACGCGCGAGTAAATTGGGCCACCTCCTCATTCGAGAAAACCATCGATCCAGGTCGGCTCCATGCAGAGAGACAGATCTGAGACACACCTGCCTCGTCCATAAGAGCAATGACATCCTTTGGCGTGCGACGTTCGTTCGCGACTTGTGGGTCTGCATGGCTGTACTCGAACAATCGTTCGACCTCGGGCACAGCTTTCCCTAGCTTGTTTGGAACTTAGTACAGGGTTGGGCAGTGATCAAAGGCCATGGCAAGAGGCTGACATAAAGTACACGAAACACTTACGCCGGGAAGGTTGGCCCAAACATCGACGATAGGATAAGTAAACCGCGCCATTTCAATTGTTGTTGCAGAGTATACAGCGCGTGTGCTATAATGATGTTACTGTGAGGAAGACGTGGGTGAATGGATTGCCATTTAAAGAGGCATGTGCGGGGTTTAGCCTCGGTACCCGTCGTACTCCTTCCGCTGTACCCTTCGGATTCGTTCCGCTATTCATTGTAGTTACCTCCATAACGCAACATTCACAGCTTCCGACTGTCAGTAGATGCTGTGAGATGTGGGCAATAACAAGGTCGCGGACCTTTCGATATGCGAGACTTAATTGTCAGACAAGTGCTCGGCGAGCCCTTTCACATTTTCGAGTTGTTGAGCACACTGTAAAAGCTCAGCATTCTCGCGACCGTTTTGCGGGCGCAGAACCGGATTTCGAAAATGAGCTCAGGCTCCAAGTCAAGCAGTACATTCCAATTTCAAATCCTGAATCCTCCTACGGCGATGTTACTATCATCGGAGCTGTTGGCGACGCTTTTCCGAAGGAGACATTGGAGCCGTTTTGGGATGATTTCTGCGAGAGCATGCAAGCAAAGGGGCACAACATCCGGAGTATCTGGGTCGCAGACCCTGTCAATCAAGGTCACAGTGCTGTCCTGAATGAGTACCTTGTGGGACCTATCGTAAGTCGTACCTACCGTGAGCAGATGCATATACTAGTGCCGAGGAGCAAGCTGGCTGGACCACGGACGCGATCTGCTGTTCTTAATCAATCAGTTCCAGGGGACAATGCCACATCCCATTATCGGTATCGGTCACAGCATGGGTGCTGGGCAACTGTACGTCTCGCAGAGCACTTCCTTGTCACGACGTGGAATAATTCGCTGATGCTGTAGAGAAGAACTTTTCTCTCCGCCCTCCACCCGCGTCTTCTACACTCCCTGATACTTATGGATCCTGTAATTTCTCGCGACGAAGTTGGTAGACATTGGGCACGAGCGTCTGTCAAGCGCCGCGATCTCTGGGATTCGCGGGAAGTAGCGGCAAAAAAGTTCCGCTGCAACCAAGTTTACCGAACTTGGGATCCTCGAGTACTGGACAAATACGTAGAGTATGGTTTGCGCGAGCTTCCTTTCGGCAACTGTCCGGATAATAGCAAACCCGACCCTGCAGGTCAAGCCGTGGTTCAGCCAGTGACTTTACAGACGTCCAAAGCCCAGGAGCTGTACAATATAGTGCGGGTGACCTACCACGACGATCGACTTCTCAGCAAAGAGGAAGACCTTTGGCGTGATTTCCATCCCGAAGATGTTGATCCGAAGCCAGCTCCATTCAGTAGAGCAGAAAACAAGATGCTTCATCGCATCCTACCAACACTCAGATCAAGTGTACTTTATATGTTGGAGCAGCATCAGAAGTGTCTGGCGCCGAGATCAGGGCAGAAAGATTGCGCATTACTGGCACTGGAGTAGGTGGCAGCGGAGGAGCAAATAAAGGCATGGTCAGAGAGGCTGTGTTGGACTGTGGCCACATGGTACCATTTGAAAGGACTACGCAGAGTGCCAATGCATGCTCTTCCTTCGTAGCCACTACACTTGATCGGTGGTCAATCGAGGATGGCAATAGAAGAAAGCGTCGCATGCAATACTCGAGGCAACAGTGGGTAGGCATCGACGAAGCTTGGAGCAGTGCTGCCACTCGCAAACCAGACGAAAATGAGAAAATTCCGTATGCGAAGTCTGTGTAGCTTCTCCCGGTCATTCACGCATCACAAGTCAACAGCTTTCGTTCTCCAACATTTGAACACCAATGATGCGAGATAATGTCTTCGGACCATGAGATCTCGGTATAAACTCGAATTAGGACAGTGTTTTTCTCCTTCCCTGTATAAAATTCTTAAGGACTGGAAAATCTGCACTTTTTAGAGTGATCTGCCTTGCCTCGTTTGCAGCTCTGATAGTCGGCGCTGGCTTCGCTGGTGTATATCTGTTGCATCGCATGAGACAGGAGGGCTTGAATGTCAAGCTTGCTGAAGCTGGCACTGGACTCGGTGGTGTCTGGTATGCTATCGAACCCCCACACCCATCAATCAGTCTCAGACTGACTAGCCTGTTAGGCACTGGAACTCATACCCAGGTGCCCGCGTCGACAGTCAATACCCCGTCTAAGCCATGAACATCCCGGAAGTCTACAACACTTGGACCTGGAGCGAGCAGTACCCCGGCGAGAAGGAGATCAAGCGAAACTTCCAGCATGTTGACGATGTGCTCGAGATCTCCAAAGATGTCTTCTACGAGCACAAGGTTGTGGCTGCCGACTTCGACTCCTCAATTGACAAGTGGCACATCGAGTGTGAGAATGGCGCGCGGTTTACCGTGCGATACTTCCTTGCTTGTATGGGCTTTGCCGCGAAGAGATACTTCCCAGACTGGCCTGGCTTGGACGACTTCAAGGGCTTCGTCTGTCATTCGTCGTTCTGGCCTGCTGATGGAGTTGACGTGAAGGGCAAGAGGGTGGCGGTCGTTGGAACTGGCGCCACTGGAGTCCAACTCGCGCAGGAGACATCTCGCGAGGCTGAACATCTGACGTGCTTCGTAAGAACGCCAAACCATTGCATACCCATGCGGCCAGCCCCCATTGACCCGGAACAAGCCAAAAAAGACCGGGAACTTCTACGCACGCAGCTCAACGAAGAGCGTTACGAGAATTTTGCTGGCTTCTTATATGCGATGAACGCTGGGAAGTTCTTTGACGACCCTCCTGATGTCCGAGAAGCAATTCTCGAGGATTGCTGGAGGTTGGGCGGCTTCCGAATGATGTGTAAGCAAACCGATGGGTACAGTAGAACCCTTGGAGGCCGTCCGAGACATTCAGATCCCTCCCAGACCATGTGAGACAATCGCTAACCCTTACACCCATCGCTTTTAGTCGCATACGCGGACATATTCACCGACCAGAAGGTGAATGATGAGGTAGAGAAGTTCTGGATCAAGAAGCGACGAGCCGAGATGAAAGACCCGGTGGAACGAGAAATCCTTGCGCCAGAAGGAGGAGTGCCGAACTTGCCTTTCGGTGCCAAACGGCCTAGCTTGGAGCAAGACTACTACAGACAGATGGATAAGCCGAATGTGACGCTTGTCGATGTCAGGAAGAACCCGGTCTCTCATGTGACTGAGAAGGGTATTGTGCTCGAAGACGGTACACTACACGAAGTGGACGTCCTAGCCCTCGCAACGGGGTACGACACCGGTACGGGAGGGCTGAAGGACATCGACATGACTGGCCTGAACGGCGAGAAGCTGGCAGCGAAGTGGAAGTTGGGCACGTACGCCTACCTTGGGATGACAGTAGCGAACTTTCCGAACTTCCTGTATGAGTACGGTCCGCAGGCACCTACCGCTTTCGCCAATGGGCCTACCATGACGGAGCTACAGGGCGAGTGGATCATCTCGGTCATCAAGAAGATGAAGGATCAGGGTCTCACGCGCATCAACGCGAACCAGGATGCGGAACAGGAATGGAAGACGACTGTCAACATGATGCATGCGATGACTGTGCGAGATAACGTTGACGGCTGGTACATGGTAAGCGGCAGCGGCCTGTTGTTTTCGAGAGCTCACTCTGACTCGACTTTTCAGGGCACAAACATTCTAGGCAAGTATTGTGAATAACAGTTCGCACCTTAGAACTATTTACTTACTAGTATTTACTAGTGTTTCTTAGCGTTGTTTAAAATAGCGTAGAAGGTACTTAAGCCTTCTACCTCGCATTTAGATAGTTGTAAGCAACAATAACACACCTCACTCCTAGTTCAACAGCAAGCCTCGTGAACCAATGCAGTATGCCGGCGGTGTGCCACTGTATATGAACACCATCCGGGAAGCGATAAAACAGGACTGGAAGGGCTTTAAGGTAAGCTGAGGTAGAGTGTGAGGGTACTTGGCTAAGACATTGCCGCTCTTCCATCTCACGCTCACAAGTCCAACTTGACCCAAGAGCGGCCTACACAGCTGCTTTAAGTTCACGAGCTTATGTGGAGAGCTCGTCAATCTCATCTGAAGATCCCACCATCTCATGCCCTCCTAAGATACCCACAGGCCGATACAGGGCACCCAGTGCTGCTTGGAATGAAGGGAGCAGGTTCGCAAGCTCAATTGTCAATAAGCCCTGGTGTGACTAAGGTATCTGTTGGCTTCGTAGTATTGCGACACTATAATACATGCATGCATGTATCCTACACGCAGCCACTGAATGTCGAGGTGTTGTTCCACTAGCCGCGAAGTCGACACCGACTTTACCCGCCTGAGATGCTGCGCCAGTGGCGTGTCTCAGTCTCGCTTCGCCAAGCCCTCTGCGTCTGCGAGTACCTGCTTCAACACCTCACTGTCAAGCTTTGCAGCCTCAAGATCACCTGAAACTTCCTTTTGCAACTCTTGCGCCCGCTGTCTGATCGTTCTCTGCTCTCCCGTCATCGGATCCTGCACCTTGTTGTCCATACCCGCTCGCCAGCTTGATGTCGGAATGCTACGGCTCAGCTGCTGTTTTGCGTTTTCAAAAGCCTTCTTCCTCGCCTCGATCTGTTCGACACTCTGTTGGAACAGTAACTTCGACAGCTCAGGCTTCGCGCGAGATGCAGCAGGAGATAGCCCAGGCATCCATGTCACCTTTCCGTCATTCATGAGGGACGACTGCAGCTGCTGGATGCGTTTCCTCGCATCTGTGATCATCCAGTCGCAATGCGAAACCTCCCGCCATATCTTCGTATGCACAGTGCCGAGGGCCTCAACGTAGCGCCGTGCGGCGAGCTTCTCCTCGCTCTCGGAGAAAGGCGCTGAAGGCGTGTTGTAGAACTCTGCTTCCTTTCTCCCTAGCCAATGCCAGAGGAGCTCGGCTTCCTGAGCACCCTTATCCCTTCGTTCCCGAAGTTGAGTGATATGTCTCTCGAGCTCCTCGATAGCCTGATGCGGCGGACGAGTCCAGCTGTAGTTGGTGTTTGCGTATGGAAGTGGCTTGTTGTGTACCGGGTGAGTATCAGTAAGATGCGGCTCATCGCTGGTGTTTTTCCAAGATGTGTGATCAAAGCCGATCTTGTCGCGGCTTGTCTTTGGCTTGGGTTGTGGTCCTCCACTAGGCGTTTGTTGTGGAAGGCCAGGTGTTTGTGGCAACCCGACTGCTGCCGGGACCGTGAGGCCAATGGATCGCAGCTTGGCCTCTTCGAGAAACAGGACGGACTTGGCGATGGCTACGTTCCAGCCAGCCTGTTCTTTAATTCGTGTCATGAGCTTCTCTGTGTCGTCTTTTCTCATCACGAACGGGGTTGTGAAGGTCATCGTATACGTCGAGAGATTCGAGCCAATTGCGGCCGCTCCCAGCCATCGTTTCCACCCTGAGATACTCCAGGGGCGTTTCGAGCCACTGGCGACGGCCACGCCAGTCGCAGCGCCGATGAGGAAAACATCATCAAAGTCGATGTGCCCAAGTCGGTCTATGGTCTTGGCTGCTGGGACCTGGATGCCTTGTAGTTGCAGGAAAGCGTTGATGCTGACTTCCGTCCGTCTTCGTTCATTCCAGCCGTAGGCGGCCAGTGCTATAACGCTGACAGCAGATAATTGCAACCCGAACGCTCGCACCGCAGGCAAACGAAAAGCGGCGCCAAGCGCGACAGGCAAAAGTCCCGGAAGGCCAGCATTGGAGGCGACACCTACAGCCGGGCTACCAGGTGGCGCAGGTGTTTTGAGGTCCCAGGCCGGGAAGGCTGGGTGCAGCCCTTCATATGGAGCCGGGAAGAGGCGCATACTATGATGGTGTCGTGTGTAGGCAAGTCATGATGGTGAAAGAGGAGAAGTTCACGGGTTGTATCTTTTCGATGTTACACAAGGCTAGCCGCCACATGCAGGGTGGACGACAGGGGGTGCCGATCGACCGGTAGCGGGACAGGCTAGAGTCAGACCTCGCAGAACACAGCACTCGGAGACAACGAAGAAAGCAGACGTTGTTCAGAAGAGGATAGGCAGAGAGTACAAGCAATGGCTATACTGTCACGTACAAAGTGTGGTGTCAATACAGGAGCCAGGTGAATCTAGGTAGCAACACACAGAGAGCTCGGCAGCACGGCAGCGTCTCGTCGACAGGCATTCATCCCAGCACCATTGGGGCGAGGAGTGTATCCTCGATTGCCCAACCATCCACTATAAGCACGATCGCCTCGGCGAGAACTCATTTCACAGTCACGAACCCAACCCCATTCCTAGCCTTCATGCACGCGTTCCGGAGCTTCTGCTCCTCAATGTCTGTCCACCGCACACTCAGCTCGTCCCACTTCTTGACCTTGTACTCCTCCTTGAACCGTGTCTGGAGCTCCTGCATCTGGCGCAGATCCGTCGGATCTCCGGATCCCGAGTAGACAATGAGTGCCGTGCACGCAGGAAGGGCCTCGTAGATCTCTCGAACGTGGTTCGTAGTTTGTGAGATGACGTCTGCAAGCGATGTACCGGCCGAAGCTGCTTTGCTGTTCGATCGCAGGGCGTCGCTGTCGAGAAGCTTACTGTGAGACCACCAGCCGCGATGAGCTTCAAGCTCTCGGAGCCGAGCCCATACGAAGTCACAGCCTCCTAGTGGCACCGTAGCGTCTTCCGAATCGCCCTTCAGTGCACGTTTGACGCCCTCGACGACTTGGAGATCGCTCTCACAACCTATTGCGACCTTCGCGCCGCCTCCATAGCCCCTGGCTGGCTCGCCCCAGTCGACTACAGCACCAACGCGTGGCTCGTCGTCGCCAGCAACGTTGACCTTGTCTCTCTTCGGTCTAATCGCTCGGCCTAAACGCTTGAAGATGGGCTCTCCAGATGCCTCCGGAGTACCCCAGGCCTTGCCTTTCTCGGTCTTCTGCTTGACAAGGTCCAAACAGGCTTTCGCATCCTCGATGCTGTCGTGACCTGTTGAGCCGTGACCTTTCTGTATCTCCCGAGAAAGATACTTCTGTGCCAGCCACTTCAGGCTGGATTTGAGAGGCGGTCCACGTGGATGGGGAAATAGGAGAGCGGTGTCGATTATGAAGGGGTGCGTGAGCTGGAGGGCGTTCATATCGCTGACTAGCGAGTGGCCGACCAGTATACTCTGAGGGGTGATGATCGACAATAGCTTCTTCTGTATGTCTGGGAGAGATGTCGTCACGTTCTCAAGCAACCCCTCTGTGATGCCGGAGTATGGCATGAGGTAGTCGGTAATGGGGTTTGCAGGCTTCACCAATTCATCCAGAATGGTCTTTCCGTCCCAGTCGACTATTGAGACTCTGGTGAGACTGAATATTTGCGGTGTGACACCCGCTGGTGAGGTTATGCACATCTCACAGTCCATGGCGAGTACTTTCCGTCCCATAGTGATAGAACCTTGCTCGATATCCTTCTCTGGAGCACTGCCAGCCTCTAGGGAGGCTATACCAGGCACGTCAACCCAACCGTCTCGTCCTGTCGGCTGTGAGGTTATAGCAGGATGGAGTACATAGCCTTCTTCACCGAGTTCAGACGGCATAGCAAGTAGCTCGGTCACTGGAGTACGCTTGTTCTTCCAATGCTTGCCTTCAAGCGGTGGCTGTGGTCCTTTGGCTCGCTTCTCTTCTTTCGTCTTAACTAATGGTGCTGTGAGCATTGCAGCAAGTGGTGAATGCATACGAGCGTACTTATCCTCACCAGGCGTACGAATGGGCCAGATGTGCTCAAAAACCTCACCAAGAGGCTGAAGAGGCTCAGGTAGGCGTTCTCGTCTGAGCTTGGTTGGGTAGTAGTCGTCTGGTGAGATTGTGAGCAACTTCCCATTGGCGGCAAGAGAACCTTCGGATGCCGAAGGCCCGTTCGTATCCTTCTCCTCCTCAGTTGATGACGGGGAGATTGAGATGGAACCGTCAAACAAGCCTGTTTCAAGGCCTGGCACCATCAAGACGACAGCCTTCTTCACAGCGCCGTGATGCTTTACGGCACACCACTGTGGTGCACTTCCGTCCGCGAGCAGGTAGAGCACAAGGTTCTGAAGGTCTCCTAGCTTGACAAAGGCCTGTAGTCGATTGTGGGAAGAGTGCGATATCGAAGGATACTGATCGGGTTTCGGCAGCTTCTTTCGCTTCTTATTCCGGCCCTCAACCTGTTGCCAAACCCCAGCGCTGTCCGCATCCTTCACGTCGTGGGTTGCCGCCGCGGTAGGCTCGGAGGGGCCATCGAGGCGTGAGAGCGTGTCGCCGACTCCAAACTGGCGTTCACTTTGCTCGAATTCGTCGCGCGATCTTTTGCGCTGCGTCATGGTTGCGGTCGCCTGCTTCGTATACCGAGTGCGATATCGTGTTGCTGAGATGCGATGCGACGCGACTGAAGGATGTTATCGCGATGTCGTCGCGATCAGTGATGAGCTGGAACTTCTCGAGATCTCGAAATCTCGAATGCGGCTTGGCTACGTGCATGCGGATCTTGCCGACGTTAGCGCGACAGCCTTGTAACACTCAGGGACAGATTTACTCACCCCGTACGTTCTACTTTGCGATAATAATAAAGGGCCCCATAACACACTCAACATATCGGTGCGATCTAGAGACACTGTCAGTAGAGTAACTCAAGATGGTGCACTCTCTTCATCACCTGAAGACCGCCACAGCCGCTCAATCGTAATGCAAGTCATGGCACCGTGTAGTCACGACTTCTTTCACTGGCCCTAGTATTCGCATCACTCTTCGTGATTGACAACCTCCTCTCCCACCAGGAGCTACATTAAGATCAGGTCCACCATCTCGCTTGTCGCGCCATCACCGCGACTACTGTACGAGCTTGTCCAGCTATTGTTACGCCCTTTGTGCAGGCGAGACATCGATAAGAATTCTGCATGGTGTCTCGGCAGTCCTGCAGTAGCCTTGTGTAACGTACCAGACATGCCTTCAAAAGCTGAGCAGGTCCCCTTCTCATCATTTCTGTCCTGGTCTACTGACTTTCAGCCTCGTACAATACGCCGGCCATGATACGCCCGGGACTTGAACGCCTCGTCATGCGACACGCTAATAGACCGGATGCTGCTACTAGACGAACGCGGTGGCTAAGTACGGTTGCTCTCCTTCCATGCGCTGGCAGCGTACTATGCGCTGGAGTAATCATTGTACATGGTAGCCCAGTGCAACAGCGACGCCTACTTGTACGCTACGCACGCGAGCTGGATGTTTACTCCCAGCCGAACCATTTCTTACAAAAACGTCCTCGAGAGGCCCAAAATAATTCGGTGGCACATGTGTCAAATAGGCAACACAGCCCCCCAAAGGTCTCTGCAATAGACAGTAAGCCATCATCAACTGAGCCGGCCCCTACGAGCAGATACCGGAATGCTACACACGAGAAGATAGGAATCGATCAGCGATCATGGAAAACCGAGAGCCATGGCGCGCACCTGACCCAGTCCGGCGCTGGCGAACCGGATCCGGCTCCATATGGCAACACTAACTACACCTGGGCCCCTCCGGACCGCGACATCGCAATCTCGGAACTGCAGAGTCACATCAGCGATCTCCAGCGAAGGCGAAGAGAGAACGCCAATGAAGCAGAGATGATTTGGCATTGGCTAGCAGAGAAGGAAGCGGAGTACTACAATGCCACAGAACCGGACGATAGGTTGCGTAAACGACGCTATATCGAGGCTCTAGGCACTTTGCACGGCAAAATATGGATCCGCGTCAGCGCTCACGACTGTATGATCTCGGACTCTGTCAAGCGCATTGAGCAGTTGCAGTCCGCTCAAGCCGATCAGGAAGGTCGCGTGACGTGGACGCCATCTGCATCTCAAGAACTTCTTGCCAGAACAGAGCCAATTCATCTCCTGCGCTATGCAAAAGTTGCTCAGGATGCTGTTGCACAGCGGAAAGCTAAGTTGGAGAAACTGAGGGCTATCGTATCACGGGACCTTAAGGATCCCAATCTCAAGCTTGAAGGCAAATGCAAGGACCCAGAGACAGGAGAGTTGCAAGACCGCAAGGAGGCTTTCGCCATTGTCGTCAATAAGTGAAAAGATGACTGTGACGCCTTGAGACTTGATGAGGAGGTTGTTAGTACGCCGGTGCGAGATACGGAGGATAAAGTGCGAGCGGCGAGGATGGCTGCACAGCCCTGGAACCGGGAGAAAACGAGCTCTGCTGAGAGTGCAAAGTCGAATAGAGGATATTGAGGCGATCCAGGACCCATCAACGCACACAAAATGACGCCAGGATTGCCATACGCCGTATAGCACACTGATCGTCAGAACCGGCAGGACTGTGAAGCTCTGGCTGAGATGATGTGAATGGTGAAGAGGCGTTTCTGCAGACAGATTGATGAGCAGTGGTGAATCTTCGACGATTACTTGCAAGGCAAATGCATCAGCCAGCCACAAAAGGACCATGAGAACGAGTTTGTGGCCAGAGAAGGAAACGAAATGAACTCCCAACTTCCAGGTCTGCTGCGCTACGATATGGTCCTGTACTGACATCTTCATCCCTCCTCACCTTGTAAGTTGCTCCTTGACTGAACGCTGTACGTTCACCGTGCGACGCTGGCTGTAGAGAAGACAGATTCGGCATATGCAGCCGCGCTCTTGGTTGAACCGTGGCGCTGGGTACGTTCGACTAACATCAATCTGCACGTCCTGCCATTGTCTCTCCACATGACAGCCAGGCTGATAAGAAGACGATCATGTCAAGGGAGACTGCAAGCATGGCCAAATGTCCGGGCAAATAAAGCGCTCGCGATACCTCCCCGCCGCCCTCATACGACGCCGGCACTGAACCCGATACTGATCGGTCGCGAGCCTTCTTGCGATGCGTCCTGGTCAGCGAGCACGACGACTGAGAAGAGCGACGGTGCTGCTCAGAATCCCTTTACCTAAAGGTACTGGTTGGCGTCAATTAACTTGTGCTAACCAGCTTGGGCTTTGCATCACTGAGCAATCGCAGGCCTGCATCCAGGTTGTCAGACCGAAAGCATGGTGACTTGAGTTGGAGACTTCCATTATTGATGCTAATCTATAAGTGCTATGCTCTGTGGGTATCTCAATATGCAAATATCCCTCCTCTCTCCTCTATGTTACATCCTGTACATCACGTTGCGTGAGCAGCAGACTGCTCAGCAGCCTCTCCCTGCTGGGTGCGCTCACCTTCCGGCTGCTCATGTATTACCTCCATCTTGCTATCGTCCTGCGCGTGTCGGGGATACTGCTCAGCAGCATGGTGGTGCTCTTCCGCCTGCGCCTCACTCATCTCACGCATGACAACGTCGGTCATCTGGCTGTCTCTTGCCCTGAAGCCACCTTCCTGCCGTTGATGACCATGCTCCTCCTGCTCCTCGGTTTTCATGACCGTGTCCGGCATAGACGTGTGCTCTTCGCGCCGAGGGAAGTACGCACCCGCCAAGTTCCTGCCACCAGCTCCATCAATGCCATGTGGGAAGATCTTGCTCATGAGGGCTTGATGCCTTTCTTGCGTATCTTGCTCGTCTGGCTCTTCGCCAGCAGCAGCTGTGGAGCCCGGTGTGCCAGATCTGTTTCCCTCGCGGTCCTCATCTTCGGACAATGAGTTGCTGTTTGCTGGTGCAATAGAGCGACCCGAGGTCGGCGTGCGACCTTCCTGCTCTGCGCGTTCGGCTTCTTTCTTGGCATGCACTTTGCGAAGGTTGTTGGCCGAGCTGACAGAGCGCATGTCCGGTCTGCCGTCTTTGCGGATAAGGATGCCTTCAGCGTTGCGAATAGGCTTTGTACGGCTCTTCTTGCCTGAGCTGCCCAGGGCAAGATCGCCCTGTGGCCCAAACGGATCTTGTGCTTGGGCCTGAGAAGGCGTTGCTGGGTAGTCTTGCTCCATCGAATGTTCGGATGCATGACGTGGCAGGCCGCTGTCGGGGTGGTGGACATTGCCGCCATAGCCTGGGTTGTAGTACCCTTCTGGAGATGTCTGACTGCGTGTCCAGTCTGCCCTCTCCCATGCTGGCGCACTCGGCTCTTGTTGCTCAGGATGAGCTTGCTGCGCGCCGCCTCTGCCACCGCGACCACGACCTCGAGCTCGCCCACCTCGGCCTCGGGCTTTGCCTGTT
>JAKLLW010001296.1:0-16438 GCA_022814695.1 Neocatenulostroma microsporum
TTAGCGACAGTCTGTACGCGGACCATATCCCAAGCTGTCGTTATTACTTCAGTCGACGACCTATGGAAAAGTAAGCTTCATTGCCTTGCGGAACATGTTCGTTGGAGGGACTTACGACTTGGCTCAGCAGCCCCTGGATCATCGCGCCGTCCATGCTCTCCTGCGCACTTTGCGAGTCTGTCGAGTTCGTATCGGAAACAAACACCGGTCCACATGCTACCTAAGAAGCGACGGGGTATGATGGTCAGCGAATGTCTCACAAAGTCTGGAGTGCTTTCAGATGTCTGAAACGGCCTCCCAGGGGTTACACCCATCAGATACGCACCACATCGACCGTCCCGTTATTGCCTCCAAGCGCATCCGCACAGCCTGAAGCTGTGCCGTTCACACACCAACGGTAAGGTATCCACGCAACGTAGACAGTGCTACCAATGTCGGGACCGAGCTCAACTTGGTAGTTCAGCGCGATTGAGCTCATAGCAGGGAAGTTGCGTCCGAACTGCGTCGAGAGCATGTCGAAAAAGGCATCGTACGTTGCTTCTGCAGCCGAAGATCCA
Source organism: Neocatenulostroma microsporum (assembly GCA_022814695.1). Lineage (NCBI taxonomy): Eukaryota > Fungi > Ascomycota > Dothideomycetes > Mycosphaerellales > Teratosphaeriaceae > Neocatenulostroma > Neocatenulostroma microsporum. The sequence goes on from JAKLLW010001296.1 coordinate 558, forward strand.
TTGATTGTTCGGTTGTTATTCACGATACCGGAGTCAATCTCGTAGATCATAGGGGCGGAACCGTCCATGGTGGAGGACACGCGGCGGCTCTCACCCACGCCGACGTAGTGGTGGTTCTCTGCAAACTGGCAAGATGAAGAGTCGGATTGCCGGCGAGCGAGCTGTGAGTCCTTGGCTAGGGAGGGGATGATCTCAGCCGAAACAGGAGTGAAGAAGAAGGCCACGAGACTGACAACGAGTAGCAGAGATCCTAGTCCTGGCGCACGTGCTCGTGGTATGCCGGCAGATGACTTTGCTTGCTGTCTGATCGTGCTTGTGCTGTTGGATTGGCAGAAGAGACTTGAAGTGTCGTTCGTGTTCTGGCTGAGGCAGTCGGAGAAATCGTTGTAAAGCTGGTCAGTTGCGCAGTACCGCCAACAGGAGTAAGTCTTTACGCTGCTTTGACTACCGCAGCATGTCTTCAATGCAGTCTCATCCTGAGTTAGTAGACCGCAGACTCGTGAGCCGTCCGTGTTGTTGGGCATAATGGGTGCCGCATGCGAAAAAGTCGGACAAGCGTTTATGTTCCATAGCAGGCTGCCGGGCAGAGATGAGGCGTCCATATCTGCGAGGGAGGCTCACTGACAAGTATAGAATCTTTGTCGGAGTTTGAAGATGGCTAACGAGCGAGAGCAAGAACAAGGACACTAATAGATATGGGTGCAGAGAGAGGGGAAGGTTTTTCTCACGCTCTTGAGCCATGATGACTGCAGGTAGCCACGGTTATTCGAACCATTGACCATGCCAAGAGACAGACAAGACAAGCGGTTGTCTTGGCTACATCCTTCGCAGATCTTAGCCGTGTGAAGCATCACAGTCAGTGATGCCAAGCATACAGCAGCTCGGATGGCGGCATGGAGCTTGCACCTTAGAGTTTGGTCATCCCACGGGGAAACAGAAACGCTGCAGAGCTTCAGCCTTCCGCGGCCGCGCGATGCAACGCCATATCGCCAGTTGTCAAGTGATCACTGGCAACCATCAGAGTCGCTCGATGAATCGCTCGATAGACGCATGAGTTGCAGCACGTGCGCGGCGCAGTGCACATCATGATACGCCGAGATGAGCCTTGATCCTGTTTCGATGCGACCGCTGGGGTACACGAGGGTGCTGAGCTAGGAAGGAATAACACACTCAAGTTACGCACACTTCACTTGGATGTAGGGGCTTGACGCAGCAAGCGAAGCTACCTGTCCGAGCTTTGTGTACCGTCAGTCAATGGCATAGGGACGACATTGGTATATGGCTTCATGTGTCATATGCTGATGTTCTACTTGGCCGGACTATACACCTTGCACTACTCTCATTTCCGCAACATTGTTCCCAGGACTACATCCTAGACTTCGTTCCGTCATCCATCATATAATCCAACCATCCATGCTGCTGTCATGCTTATGTCCTGACATTGCAAATCTACATTACTGTCCAGCCTCCTTGATTTGCTTGACTTCCTGATCCGACAACGTCGCATGCTTCGCACGCCACAAAGCAAACGCGACCGCACTTGCGACTTTGCAAGGCTCCTCCTCGTCCTCCGAATCGTCATCTTCGCGTTCGTCCAGGTATGCCGTGACACTGGTGTTCCCGTCCCGCGTCGCGCTCTCGAGGACCCTGTACATGCCCGCAGGCCCACCGTTCGGCCCACCCAACCTGCGTCTCAAGCCCTTATGCATCTCATACGCAAGCTCCCTCCTCCCACAGCTCTCGTACGTCTGGACTGTAGACTTGATGCTAACTTTGACGCACTCGGCCCCTGCGCATGCTTCGATAAGCGCTTCGAGCTCCATGCCGAGCGTGTGGTGATCTGCCTTGAGGACGATCCGGCCCGACTCTTTCTTTCCGTCGGTATTGACGTCGATATCCTCCAGGATATCAAGCGGCGGAGTGTCCATGAGCTTGGCCCACTGGCCTTGTCGCATGTTCTCAGCGGATAGCTCGAGCAAGAGTAAGACCTCCTTCTCTGCTTCCTTCTCGACTTGCTTCTCGGCTTCCTTCTTGGCTTCCTTCTTGGCTTCCTTCTTGGCTTCTTGCTCGACGGCTTCCTTCAGGAGGGCTTCCTTGAACGTTTCATGCAACCTTGAAACCTTATGGTGTAACTTGACGGTTTCCTTCTGGTTTGGGCGGCTATGCTGCGGCTTGGAGATCCTGTTTGGAGCGCATATAGCGGAGTCACGTCGAGGCAGCGTAGGCTTTTCGACTCGGTTCTGCTGGCTTTTGCAGTACGCTTCGCTTGTGTTATGCGTGATAGACGGCTTCGTGTTGTTCACAGACTCGTTCGTCATGCTTGGTGTAGTCGGTTCTTGCTTTGGTGGTTGGTCTCCGTGAGTTGCCTGACGGGCAAGCTCTTCGGCTCTCTTCTGCCTCCGGCGTGCATGGTACGCATCGAGAGACTGCTTCATTTTGTTCACCGGGGTCTCCGACGTCGCTGGTGTAGTTGATGTAGTTGGTGTAGTTGGTTCTTGCTGGGGTGGTTGGTCTTCATGAGTTGCCTGACAGGTTGGCTTATGGACATTCTTCTGTCTCTGCTTTGCCCAGTACGCGGCGACAGCCTGGCCCATCTTGTTCCCGGGAGTCGACGACATCGTTGTTGTAGTTGGTTTGTGCTGGTGTAGTTGGTTTCTGTGTATTGCTTGACGAAACACTTCTTGTATCGTGGGTTGTTCAAACTTTTCGTGAGCGGTTGTATATTGTGTGAGATGAGATGAGGATGAGAAGAGATGCAAGTCAATATATACCTGACTTGTAACCATGCTGTCCTCACGTAGATGTGCATGACTCCTACCATTGTCTTCATGGACTGTCTTCGTCGTTAGTATAACATGGTACACCTCTCCCAGCACCATGGTCCACAGCGAAACAACTCTTGGCGTGAGCCGGACTTTCAGTGTCATCCTTGGCCATCTCCTTTGCCAGCACCTTTCGGATCTGTGGCTCGACATTGGTGAGGGAGTAGAGCTGGCTTTGAGCTCTCCGCCAGTCGAGTTGGGTCAACGTCGACATTGTAGATCTTGCCTTGATGTCTCACCTTAATCGCTATCTCCGCCATGATAGCTGCTGTACTCTGTGTGTCTGCGTGTCTGATGTGTGTTATGAGGTGCGGTAAAGGTTCTGCCCTGGTGGTATGTTGAGAGTCGAGTGAAGGGTGGTCAAGGTTGCGGAAGGTGGTCGCTTTCTTGACTGTTTGTTTACAGCTGTGACATAATGCACGCCAGCGAAGACACGCGACAGAGGGAAAGTGTCAGTCTCGACCGTGTTGTCTCTCAAATGCATAATGCTTTTGTACTACTGACGGACGCCTCGCTAATCCAGAAAGGTAAACAGGTTGGTATGCACAACGTTGAGCGCTCGATTGGCGTCTCTCTCCTCGATCACGCAGCTGATATTGATCTCGGAAGCACCTTGGCTTATCATCTCGATATTGATACCGTGCTCACCGAGCGTGCTGAAGAATCGGCCTGGAGGATGTCAGCGTTTTCATCCCCGAAACTGTAAAAGCGGGATTTGGCTCCGAAGGACAGCTTGTCGGCCTCAAGAGCAAATGTTTGTGCGGAGACGAAACACGTACCGCTTATTCCGACCATGCTGCGCAATTGCCTGCCAACTAACGAGATGATAGCCATATTAGGCACCAAATCGACATCACCCCAGCGGCTTAGGTCGTCTACAGCCCCTTTAAGAGCCACATCCTCAATCTTGAGCTCTTCTTCACCCTGACCAGATAGAAGAGCGCCCTCCGAGTGCAACGCCATGCTCACGTGAACTTCAGAAGACGAGATGAGATCAACTGACAGCCCATGCTTATCCAGTGTACTAAAGATCGACATTAGGAAGCCGTGTGCTCTCGTCCGCTTCTTCGAATGTACATTCAGTACAGTTATCTGCGGCTTGATTGTCACAGCGGTCGGACGCTTCGGTTTCCCGTGCTGGCTCAGATTCGAGACGGAACGGTTCCTGAAGAGGCCTGGCCGCTTGTTGCTGATATCGTCTGCTGGGTCTGGGAAGATGACTGTCCCGTTGTTCCTTGGGTTCATGACGTTCTTGATGCGAATCGGGATGGAAGCTCTGATCACCTGATCCATGGTAAACGGATGGATGACCTCCGAGCCGTAGAAAGTGAGTTCTGCAGCTTCGCTTGGACTTACTGAATCAAGCAGGCACGCAGTCGGCACCTTGCGAGGGTCTAAAAGCATTGAGGTTAGCAAATTTCTCCAAAAGTCGCCGTGGGTCTAAGATATTCCAGACGATCTTCAGTGGCTCCAGAAGTGTACGTACCGGCTGTGAAGATGCCATCGACCTCCTTCCAGATTTGGAGCTCCTTCGCTCGTAACCCTACTGCTACAAGGGCAGCGCAGAGGTCCGTATAGCCACGTCCGATCTGCTGGAGTAACCCATGATCGGGGACCTTGCCAAAGTATCCCGTCATGACCGGTACGGCATCGTGGGCCAAGGAGGCCACCCGCTCACCAAGCGCAGCCGCGAGATTGAGGTAGAACTCGTCGTTGATGCCCTTCGGTGTTGGGAAGTTGATGATATGGCTGAGATCAACATATACCGCATTGGCGCCCTTGATCTGCAACAAAGCCGTCATGTACAGGCAGCTGAGTTTCTCTCCCACAGACATAACCATATCCTTGGTAGCCGGAGTCGTCTGCTCGAGGTGTTTGGCGCTCTCCAGGATCCTGAGAAGCCGATCGCACTCGGCATTGACGCTCTCGTTGTACTTCTCGAGGATCCCATCGCTGCTGACAAGCACAGCCTGGCCAGCTTTTAGATGGTCGTCTCGTATGGCTTCAACCTCATCCTCGTATGTTTGCGATCCATCCTCAACGTAGTGGGCCGCTCTGAGTAGACGATTGGTCGTCCCAGTCTTCTTAGTGCCAGTCGATCGCGCGGAGCAGACGACCGCGACACGCTGCTGGTTCTTCAGACCTGCCCTGTTGTATTCAGCATCTCTTCGACCACAATCAAGCGTGCTTCGTCCCCGCAATCGTACGGTCTTGAAGAGCACCGAGAGGGCCACTTACAGCACTATATCCTCCGCTATCGCAACGGAGAACTTGCCAACACTGGTCCCACCGAACTTCTGAACGACCCAATTCGCTCCACCGGCTATATCCTTCTCTTGCGTGTGCGGTATCCGATCTTCAATCATGCCGTTTGTGACTGGACCACTGCCGGTCTTCTCGACGTGCTGCCGCTCTCGTCGAATCATCGGGAACTCCATAGTAGTCGCAATGGTCTGTCAGTGAGCTCAGTACAGTCAGAAACACTCGAGAATCGAAAAATCGCGAGTGACTCAATCGCGGGGAGCGGCCGCTTCGACCCGCTGCAGGAACCCTTATAGATCGGCATATCATCCTTGCGAAGAGCCGAGGCACGTATATCAATATCACAGGAACAACTAGATGTAATCGATCTCTGGATCGTGTCACCTCACTTGCTGACCTAGATGACTGTTGAGCTTATGGAAAGCAGTGAGATGTTCACGGAGAGCAAGGTGGCAACGATCGACTAATGCAGCGATGCTACTAAGCAGGTTGACAGCATCAATGAGGCTCTCCCTGTTTTCTCAATCTCCCTGCTTGAGTTGTGGACTAGCCACTTGGACCTTCAGGCTGGGTTTGCTGCCCTGGCACCACCTTCTATCCCTCCAGCGCATTTACTGGACCAACGTCTGCAGAAACCATAGCCTCACCCTCCTTCGCCACCTCCTACCTACAGCGCGCCTACTGGACCCCGTAACTCCAAGCAAGTGCTGCAGAGCTCACCTTCTGCGGCTCTGAGGCGATCCACCTTTCACTATAAATCAGATCATCGACGCTTCAGGTGATCAAAGCTTCCATCCTGATCCGCATCAAGAACAAGAACGTCACGAACCCCAGGAACGACGGGACGATCATCAAACCCAGCCCAATGGAACCCACGAACCGCGACCGCCCAATCCATTTCCACAGTGTTTCCGTCCCAGCTCCTAGCGAAGAGAGCTCACCTTCTACGGCTTTGATGTTGTCCTTTTGGTCACCATGGATGGACCGGGTGATTACTGTTGCAGAATTGAGTGATCCGCGAGGACGCATTCTAGGAGAATGACGGAGTGGTTTCCGCCTCGATGAGATAGTCTCGAAGCCTTTCGGATAGAACTGCCAGAGCAGAGTAGGTAGGTAGGTGCCGAAGGCGATTCACTTCTCTTTCGCGTGTCGCCAGCGTAGTCGGGCGTGAAAGTCACCCCGAGCTGGCACTTGCGGCAGCCATTGGTTTGGAACCGAACGCTCTTTGGCAGGAGCCAGCCGCCCAAGCCGCACATGTGTTAAGCGAGACAGGTGTATGTCATCTATAGGCTATGCGTCGTCGACATCTCAATATTCCTTATCCTGCTGCAATGCGATGGTCGAGCAGCATACGCATGATCATTTGGCCGTTGGGAGTGCCAAGCAAAGCAAAGAAGTGGCTTGCGGTATGCGCATTCTCGCAGCCGACCTTGTGTACAGGCTCCCTTTAAGCTAACATCGCTCTTGATGAACGCAATGACTGCCAACAAAGCACGATGCTGTCAAGTGCCAACTGCGGGTTGGATGATGCTGCTGCTCTGTCTGGTCAGTAGGGAAACGAATGATTCTCTAGCAGATGAGCTTATGCGTACACATGATCATTTACTCTTGCGATGCGCCGTCCATCCCCGTGAGACAATTACGTCAAGATAAGGCCGGAGAGGGCGGCGCTCCAAGTCCATAGCACGTAAGGCCGAGAGATCACTGCAAGGCATGGTCTCATATACCACGCCGCCATCTCTGCACGCCGCCATCTCTGCACGCCGCCGAATGCGCCCCGTAGTCATACAGCGCTATCGTATTCGATGCATCATCTACGACACTGGTCACTCTCTGCGATTCTTCTCATCGCCGATACGTATCCCTCTCCCGATTCTGCAGCCTCTCCCTCCTCATATCGCTGTCCTCATGACCCCGGCCGCGACCAGGACTTCTACTCCTCGTCCGCCGCTGATCACCATACCCGCCTCGATCACGGTACGGTGGTGGCCCATCTGGGTCCCTATACCTAGGTCCTGGTGCGTCCGGGTCGCGGTAAGCGTTCTCTCTGCTTCCACGTCTGCCTCCTCGATCATCTCTCGGCGGCCGATCGTAGTCTTGCGGCGGGGGTGGTCGGGAACTGGGGTCTGCTGAAGAGTATGAAGGAATATAAGTATCCACATCCGGTCCTCTTCCACCTCTAGCCGGAGGTGGTGGGCCAGGCGGCGGACCGCGGCCAGGCATATCCGGTCTAGATGGAAGATCTGGCCTTTGTGGTAGCGGATGTCCGTTCGGCGGCCCAAGTGAACGGTTGTTCTGGTCCTGTCTCCAGGCCGGCTGACGTCCTGGCGGGCCATCTATTGGCGGTCCTCTTGGACGTCGGTCATCGTAAGGTCCTCTTCCTGGTGGGACGCCTGGCGGTCCTCGGTCTCTTCCGTAGTTTCTTGGTGCGCGGTCTCCGTATCCATACCCATTCTGATAAGGGCCTCCTGGCGGGACTGTACCATTCCACTCGTCTGGTCCCATGCCTACCGTGCCTCCTGCGGGTGCGGCGGGAGGTGGCGCTCTCTGCTTCTCCTGCCCTCGCCGCCTAGCATCGAGCTCATGGCTGTCCTCATACCTCGGTAGATCCTCTGGCCTGGAGGGAAATGGCGCAGTCTTGAAGTACGGGTGTTGTAGAGCGTCGATGGCGTTTATTCGTGACCGCCAATCAAGACGCAAGAGCTGCTTCAGTAGATCCAGGCCTTCCTTGCCCATATGGGTGCCAAATCGCTTATCAATGTCGCCCTTGTGGGCTTCGAAGTCTTTGTGGCCTTCACAGCCAGGAAGATCGGACCAACCAGGCATCGTGCTCTCAGTGGGCGACCCGACAAGCTTAAAGATCCGGTGGCACTGATCGAGGTCAGTCCTACCTTCGAGGATTGGCTTGAGTTCGAACATTTCACCAAAGACACAACTGCATGCTCGTTAGCTGCTTGCCTGACATCCGCTGAATACAACTTGCTTACCCAACACCCCACATATCAATCGCTGGTGTGTACCGCTTGAGCGTGAGCAGTAGCTCCGGCGGCCGGTACCAGCGGGTTACGACAAGGCTGGTATAATCTCTTGTCGCGTCTCCGTTACCACGCCCAGGCTGAGGTGTCTGCCCTTCGTAATGCCGTGCAAGCCCAAAGTCCGCAATCTGCAGTATGCCTTTGTTTGAGATGAGGATGTTCGCCGCCTTCATATCTCGGTGAAGAATGCGCGACTGGAAGTAGATCAGTCAGCAAGAATGCTCTCACCAAAGTTGAAGAGGATTTCCCACATCGTGTAGATATCGTAAGCCCTCCAGTAATTGCTGCATGTAGCACTTGATCTGAGGTGGCGTGAAGTGGATATCCGGGTTCGTGAGCATGCCGCTGAGATCGTGGTCCATGTACGGTGTGACCATGTACAGCGTTGCACGCTTCTTGCCGCTTTTGCCCTTGTCGTCGACTGCAATATATATGTCAGACCTGCCCAATGTAGCTTGCCTCAGTAGCGAGGTGTGAAGATTACCTTGCTGCCTCTCCACAGCCATCTCCTCCAGCCTCAGTATATTGGGATGGCTCAGCATTTTCAGCAGCTTGACCTCCCTCAGCGCTGTTATAGGAAAGCCATCCTTCTCATTATGCATCAAGATCTTCTTCAGCGCTACGATGTTGCCTGTGCGCTTCGATCGTGCTTTCGACACGACTCCGAATGTTCCCTCTCCGAGCTTAGCGTTGGTGACTTCGTATTCGGTGATCTTAGCACTGCCACGGAACCGCCGTAGGGTTGGGTCGGTCATGCCTGGTGGCGGTGAAGGTATTTGCGCCATCGTGGCCATCGAGGAGTGATACTGTGAGAGAGTAGGCGACGCTTGCTGGTAGCTGTAATGGCTATATGTCCGTAGCCTGGTCGCGGTTCGCGGTTGCGCCGGATGCTATCGCTTGGGGCCTGCTCATCTGGGGATGCAGCTCGAGGGAGGTTACTGGGATATACTGTTCGAAGCGTCAATCGATGGTGCCGAGAAGTCGATGAGTGTACAATAGATGCAAATCAAGTCTTGTTCGCGTCGCAGCTTCTGTGTTTCGAGCTCACTCACGCGGACTGGATTCCGATATTCTGGGAAGGTTCGCATTCTCCATTGGGGAAAGTGCTCATGTCGCGCTTTCCCCAATGGAGATGAGCCGCCAATCGCCCTAGAAGTCCGCTTCGACGACAGCACTGTAGTGAAGCTCCCAGAGAAGGCATTGCGAAGCACACAGCGACCCTCCAGACACAAACGTACGTCAAGCTCTCGAGGATTATGAGCGATTACTGACACCAGCAGCAGATCATGGCAGGAGGACACGGCCAGCCCGGCGGCCACGGCGGGCACCCAATCCACATCCACCCCGCGAGACCACTCTACAGATTCGCCGCGACAGGCCTTGGAGCAGCAATGTGGTTCTTCGTACGCGTAACAGTTGACCTAGAAATGTTCCGGACACTGACTGAATGGCAGCTCTTCTACCGAGCGAGACACGACGGGCCGGTACTCTTGGGCTGGAGGCATCCATGGGAGCATTGAGCATGGGGAAGCAGAAGCAGACATCGGCAAAGGAGGCTTGAGACACACGTGCATTCAATGGAGATATGCTGCAGTGTATATACGGGCAAGCGGCGTTCGGCGTAGGCACGAAACCACGCGCGTGCACAAAGTGAATGAAGCTACAAATTTAGCACCATATGTAAGCACTGACCGGCTATCCATTTGACGAACAACCTTCGCACTCTTACTCGAACACTTTGAGGCACTCCACTCCTTCGTACGCAGCTTGCATACAACACAAACCACTTTAACAGCTCTACAGCAGACATCAGCATCAGGCAGCACAAAGGCAACCACTTGCGATACGCACTACTAAACTCTAGCTCCCTGTCAATCTACACTGGAAGGCCTCCCCAGTCAATCGAGCACCATTCCCGACATGGCCACCGCCGACACGACGTCTGCCGCCCTCTCTTGGAGCTTGACACTCTTCATCAACACGGTTCTACTCATGGTCAGCATGAGCGCAGTCATGTTCATCAGCGCACTTCTGGTTAACACACTCACATATGTCATGCTATGGTACAAGAACGAAGCGTTTGCGGCATGCGTCACCGACGCCTTCATCAGCCTCGTCATCATAGGCGCGGTGACAAGCCACTGCCTACTCGCTACGATACTATTCCTTGCCAGTCATGCTTGGGATGGTGCTCACCTTCGCTCCAGCATACTACATAGCGCCTCGGCTATCGTAGCTCTGGAAGCCGCGTTTCCTGCCACACTCTTCATACATCACGGATTTGATGTTGCTGTGGGCAAGCTCTACGACGTTTGGGCCTTCGGTTGGCGTCAGCTCCAGCACAACATCGTCAAACGCCGTCACAACAAGCTCCACCGCGACAGGGAGATGAGTGGGATGCGCCACCACCGTATGTGAGATGAAGGATGTGAAAGGAGGATGAACCACAGGAGGGAGGTGGAGAACTTCGGAGGCGAAACGCAGAGTAGTTTCCGAAGATCTCGTCCGTTGCGTGGGAAGGGTCTCGTGCGCAGTGTATGTATGGGCAAGAGAGCGTCGTTGAGCGTGGCTTCAAAACCGATAAGCCGGGTACAGCATGATTCGCACATCATACACTTCACTGCAATTGGTAGCACTGACAGATCTACTGTTATGTTGCTGCTCAAGAGTACATGCATATGTGTGAGCAGCAGGTGCGTTGTCCCACTAGCAAGCCGAGCTTCCGTGTTCCTTCCTGCTTTTACCGGCCTTCCATGGTGTGGCATACACTACACCTTCCTCATCGCTGACTTTGGAGTGGAGCCTAAGAGAACACACTACAAGTCTACATCTCCCTCATCGCCAAGCCTGACTCGGACTCCACATTATCTCAGATCTCTAGATACATTGACGACATCCGGAAGGACTACCCAGCATACACACAATAACCGAAGCCAACATGATAGTCGCCTGCCTATTCTGGAACGCCTCGCTCTTCATAAACGTCACCTCGATAATCTTTAGCATCTGCGCAATCATCGCTGTCAGCGAAGTACTAGCCGGCACCTTCAACCTCGTCCTCAGAAATCGAGCACACCCCAGCGCAAGAATCGACCGAGCCCTGGACGAGCACGCCATCCCTGCCATCGCGGCCATCGCAGTCTGCATCCATATCTTTGTCGCCACCATGCTTTTTCTACGCACGGCGGACCACAGCAGCTACGATCTCCGAGCCAGCATCCTGAGAAGTTTTCTCTGCGTTACGGCGGTCGAAGCGGCTTTTCCGGCGGCTTTCTCACTACAAAATCATTTGATGATCTGGTCGCACAGGCTCATGGCTGCTGTTGGGATTGAGGGCGTTTTGGAGATGAGGACTCGGCAGTCACAGGAGAGGGGGACGGCAGCTGCGCCTCCATGAGAGGAAGGGTGTCCGGCAAGGTCGGATTGAGCGGTGCGGTGGAGAGTGGGAGTGCAAGGTCGTCGGAGTGAGTATGCGGTGCATACAAAGGCTAATGAGTGGCATTCGGCGGAAGGGCTCACATGGTGAAGGCAAGCAGCAGCATGCAGTGCATGTGGAACCTCGATGCATTCAATAGAACTGCTAAAATGACCTATGACATGCTCCTCAGAAGTACTAGCACGTGCAGTATTCTACTAATAAGCCGCATCACAGGTGGTCGTTGCGACTACACTTTCCTCATCAACGTCGACTCAAGCGCACAAGCTGCATAAACCCAACGATTGAGATAACGCGATATGGCCGGAACAGTGATGGAGTGCCTCATGTGGAGTACATCGCTCTTCATCAACATCACCCTAGCAATGTTCAGTACAGGCCTGGTAGGCTTCTCCACTGCATTCTTGGTCCTCGCCTCCAAGTACTGGCTGCGCAAATTCCAACAAGAAAATCTTGTGGAGCATATAAACGGAGATCTCATCGTCAACACCGCGCTACTCGTCCACGATGGCCTTACAGGCTTACTGTTCTTCACATGTCAACGCTGGGATAGCTACGGCTTTCGCTTGAGCATGCTACAGAGCTTCCTGATCATTGCAGCTTTCGAGGTGGCGATTCCTGCGGCAGCGGCGCTGCTACTCGCTCTCATCGCAGGTGGATGCGGACTCATGATCGCTTTTGGGGTCGACTTGCTTTCTTGGATCGCACGGCTAGAGGAATTGAGGGAAGAGCGAGGCACGGACGTGATGGCGGATGCACCTCCGCCGTATGCAGGATGAAGTGAAGGTGAGGGAGGGGGTGGTGACTCTGGTGCATTATGGAGTGAAGGTGGGTCGGAGGGGAACTCGGCGTTAGTTAATGAGCGAAGTATACCGCTGGAAGGCATAGCACGTCGGAGCAATGGTGTTCCTCACGCGGAGTCTCGCTGTCATCGGTTCCAGTATCTTACCCTTCTTACGATAGCTTCCTCTTCCTGCATCTCCAACAAGCATGTGTCGCAAAACCACATGTCAGGCTTTGATTTCCTATCCTGAGACACCAATCAGGTTCGCGCTCCCTCTGTCTCACGAGTAGCACGACTCGCACTGCTGTCACATGCCAGCCTGTGCTGTCTAAATAAACGGGTGTGTTATCATGGAGTCCGAATTACTCTTACAAACCTTTTAACACTTCAGGGAAGCTACAACATTCACGACTCAAGAACCAAGAGCAACCAACCATGGCTACAGACACTATGAGGTTCAGCATTCTCCCATCCAACACCACAATCTCCATCACCATCACCTTCTTCTTGCTCAGTCTCTGCGCAATAAAGACAATCACCATGTTCTGGGCCCGCGCCTCCAACTACCAGTTTCACGATCCCTTGCCGGCCAGGGTCACGGAGCGTACACGGAAGATCGATCGCCTCACACCCCTCGACGAGACTGATACGGCAACGAAAGCGATGGGACTCCACATGGGCCTGACATGTCTTCTCTGGCTGTGGGGAGGGTATGGGAGCTACCAGTTTCGGTACGCTACACTGCACAGCTTTACGCTCATAGTGGCTTTCGGTGGGGCCTGGCTCGTGGCGGGAGTACTGAATTACGGGATATCGCTAGGCTTGGCGAGGGTGCTGAGGGCAGTGGGTGTGGGTGTGGCGGCCAGGGGCGACGAGGAGCCGCCTGCGTATACCGAGTAAACCTGTACCGGACTCCGTAGCTTAAAGGCTCAGTGACAGCACAAGGCGGACCTTAGTACGACATCGAGGCATCAAGATCTGCGAGAGATCAGTGCGTGGCTCTATCGAGCTAGAGATTTACGAGGCGGCAGAGCAGGACCATATGATCAGGTCCTGGGCAAAACACCTAGAGATGAGCATTCGAGGTGCACCAGGGTTTAAAAAACCAAGTCTTCAATCAGCAGCATAAAGTGACTTTCTCCGGAGCAAAGCGCAAAAAGAAACTCTCCAGAAGAAGATAAGGAGAACTCCTACTCACCACGGCTCGTCAGGCTCACATGTTGGACGTTTGGGTTTTGCCTTGTGTTGCTCTTAATTGGGATTCTATTTACGACTACGTCGACCCAAGAGGTTCTCAATCGCATTTTCAGCTGACTGATGGTGGGCTAAGATTCGAGGAACGGACATATACATGTAGGTATTCCAGTGAGCTGCCGAAGAGCGGCCGAGTGTTGACGGGCGTGTAGTGATGTTCATGTTGGATCAGACACGTATTCTGGTTGACTTCTACTCACAAGCAGAATGAACCGTGCGCTAGAATCTACTCATGATTAACGCTGCACTTGCCGCTTTTCCTTGTGTATGGCCATGCCCTTTCCTGATGACACGGGGCACTTGCCGAGCCGGCCATATGTGCCTTCCACTTAGGAAAGCCGACATACTTTCCCCATCCCACACTGGACGTCGTTCTCCTAGCATACACAGACGCCCTACCACAACAACTGAACGACAAGCATGGCGGAGACAGCACAAACCATACTGCTCCACATCCTCTCTTTCGGCATGTCACTGTTCCTCGACGCATCCATCTTCCTCTTCACCATCGGGATCACCAGCATCATCTGCATGCTCGTCATTCGCCATCTCGAACGCATGCCACGGAACTCAATACCTCGACGATCCGATAAGAAGGCGATGTTACCCTTTGATCCACGGGATAAGCTCTCCGTCGTCAAATGGGTTGGCCGCTGGCACACGGCACTCATTTTTACACGGTGGGTTACTTACAGATACGAGAGTGGTGCGTCGATGCAAACCACATAAAGGTCCGAAGTATCTGCTGATTTCACCATCTCCGATAGAACACATCTTCCGATACACCTCGTTGCAGAGCTCGATCATTCTGATGGCTATGATGGTGGTTGTGATTGCTGCAGACCAGGCTGAGCGCGGCGGACAGAGGGCATTTGAGGCGATGAGTAGCAGCTCGGCGAGAATGGAGCCTATGGGTCACGGCAACACCAAGCCGCCAGCGTGCACTGAGTAGACTGGCAGGCGATCTGAGGCTCTAACGCAATTTGCTCAGTGGGAGAACCTACGATCGGTACGGAGGCTGTGACGATCGAGAGGAGAGGCAGTAAGTGAGGCGTGTTGAAAAGCGGTTGCGTGCAACCAGCAAGTTCAGGAGCTGTACAATGTTACTACCTCTACTCTTCCTCCTCATCTTCCTCCTCATCGTCAGATGGCTCCATAGTAAGTGGTGGCATCTCAAAGTCGCTCTCGTCGCTACCCATGTCCACCGCATCACCGGCCCCAATGCTTGAACCAGCAGCAGCTGGTGCCGCTGGCAAAGTGACCGCTTGCTGTGACGGCTCAGGTGCCGTGACGAAACTGCTCTGCGGCTCTTCCATGACCACCGTAGCAGGAACATCACTTTGCGCTGTCACCGGATCGGGCCCTGGCAGGCTATCGGCTGTGTTGGGCATGAGCGTCTCAGCTACCGGTGAGGCCCGGAGGCGCTTGGCTGAGGGCTCGGTGTCCGGTACGCCATCTGCAGTTCGCTTATCGCCAGGCGGTACATCGTCTTGTGCAAAGAGCGATCCCACTTGTGATGCTGAAGCACCTCCATTGGCCTGGCGTCTTGGCGAGGCAGAGTACAAGTCCTCGCCGTCTTCCACGCCGTCTTGCTGACCAAGCGCATCCAAGAGACCGGCAGTCGGCTCTTCATCCTCGACTAGATTTTGCGTCTCGCGCCCATTCGCCAGCCCATTGATGGCGTTGCTCTCCTCCTCGTAGCCATCTATCTCGTCCTCATCAGCAGCTGCTTTCCCAGATCTGATAACAGGCATCCTTGGCCGAAGCATAGCCTCGACCTCCGCGGCCTCCGGATACACTTTCGCCAGAAGCGGCAGTAAGCTCGCCTGTGTCTTGCCTCTGCTAGCACTTGCCGCGGGGTTGAGCACACAAGCAACCAGAGCCTCCTTGTGTTGTGTCAGCACGGCGGTTCGTTCCATAAGCGTACGCAGTCTGCCTGGGATGTGCGTGGAAGCAAGCTTGGAGAAGCATATCGGAAGAAGTGCATCCGCAGCAGCTTGCAGGTCGGTGAGAACGGTTGGGTGACTTTGGGAAGGCTTCGTTGTCTGGATGCCCAGATCACTGGCCGCCGTGGTCTGGTACCCATTCGTGAGTGGTGGCGATCGTTCGTCAGGCAGAAGATCCTGACAGCAAGCCTTCATGATGGGTTCTATGTCGATGACTTCCTCTTTCACGAGGCTAGGGCCTTGGAGCTCAAGTACCTGCTTTAGTAGGGTGTATGTTGCTGCCCGTACGCCTGCATCAGATGACTCCGTTTCGAACACCCAGCTGACCATAGGGAGAAGCGA
>JAKLLW010001297.1:0-16429 GCA_022814695.1 Neocatenulostroma microsporum
GAAGACTTGAGACAGACCATCATCTTCGGAGCTGGAAAGCGCTGTGCGCCGAACCAAGTCCACACTGTGGCTTGTTATCCTATCCCTGAGTCGCCGTTGCCAGACGACCTTTACGGATCAAACACCGACACCATCATGGGAAGGAACAAGTACACAAGTCTCAAGCAGCGCTATCTCAACTCAGGCTACATCATCGGCCCAGCGGGCGACATGCGGAAGATGTTTAAGCGGGCGTGGAAAAAGGTGGAAGCCATTACAGACCACATAGATTGGGACAACGGCAGCCATGGTTCCGATTTCATGTACCACGGCAGCGACCAGTCCATCTTCAATTCCATACTTGGGGAGCAGGAGTTCCAGCGCGAGGTCATGCGCCGCAGACACAGGACGCAGAGCGATAAGGTCCGCGGCATTGGGAAGCCTCCGAAGCCCACGTACATTGAAGGCACCCTCATCAGCGACCCATTGAATCCAGGTTTCACACACGAGCCAGCAGAAGCCAAGTCCGGTAAGCCTGATGAGTTCAGCATGGGGCTGGACTACTTCTCCGAACTTGGCTTTCAGACCGTGAACGCGGAAGAAGATGCTCGCTGGGTTAGGCACGATCGTGATATTCCTGAACAGATCACCAATCGACACCTCTTCGACTGTCCATCCCGAGTTACGCGGGATCTGCCCCAAGACATACTCAACAGCAGACGGCCATACGATGTGCTGCAAAATCAGACCGAAGATCCCCTGACAGCAGGCTGGCAGGAGGTTCCGCTGTACACGCATGTCTGCCTGAATCAAATTCCGGTGATGATACACCACAATGGGATGAAGGAAGCAAGAGAATGGTCATGGCCACAATTGTGGTTACAACCGCATTCCAGGCGCTTGATGCAGAACGTCCTGGCGAGCGGCGGATCTACCGCTGCAGATCAGCCGCAGAAGGAAGGGTCGACCGGTGGAGCCTTCACCGAGGGGAACTACTTGGGTTGGCACGAGTTGTGTCCAGCAGAAATGGAGCGTGAACTGTATCGAGATGTAGAGCCACCACCTGCTCAAGGATAGCGTTTGGTACTGTCAATGATTTGCTGGCAATAACCATGGTCCCTTCCCATCTCTGAACAACTCTTCACCATAATCTTTGCAAATATCATCGAACCTCGTCCAATTACCATCACCCAGTTCACCCGGCCGTGACAACCCATTCCTTGCGCCGCCCCTCCAGATCTCCCAGGGCCAGTACTCCCGCTGCGTTTGATCGTCGTAGCCGCTGACAGCGACAGGCGTAATAGGTTGGTAGATGTAAGCATCAAACAGGACACGAGCATGCTTCTGAAACCAGATGAGCGGCCACCACGTCTCCCGGAGAATCTTCATATTGTTGCCATCAGCGTCGTCACGGTGGGCGTTATGATGTATGACCGCAGGCGTAATCCCCGTCATCACGTCGGTGAAGAGCGGGACCTCATTCCATTGCATCCATCGTGGGAGAGCTTTTTCGACCGAGAACGTCCAGAATGGTGGCAAGGTAGATGCGATGTCTTCCGCCAGCTTGGCGCCGCTCGGGCGATGGATATCGTGCGACTTCTCGGCTTCCAGGACTTGGTTGGTGTCGCTGAAGGTAAGCCAGTCCGTATCGTCTTCGGCGAAGACAGTGTTCAGCACAATCTCGCTGCCGTAGTCGACGCCGATGCCGAATTCGAAGTTGCCATCGACTCGGCTTGCCGCTTTGGCCTTGACTTCTTCGATGTGCTCAGGGTTGAAGAAGTCTTTGGCGTTTTCACTCTTGCCCTGCACAGCAGGATAGACTGCACCACGACGTACAGCCTCTCGCCAAATCTCTTGATCGCCGAAGATGTGCGAGAAGATATACTGATCGGACCCAATGTTGGACTCGATCTTGGCTTGGACAAGAGCCTGAGAGAACAGCTTCCGCATGGCACCGACAGTACCAATGCCCATCCCCGAGTTAAGAAAGCGCTGGCGGTTGTTGTACGGAGTCGCTTCGTTGTCGGTTGGGGTATCGGTAAACGGACCATATATGTCCTCTGGAAGGCTGGAGTTGGGTACGGCATAGCAAGGCGGATCGTTGAACGTCCAAGGCCAACAACGTTTCTGGCAGCCGAAAATGATGTCCTGACCGATATTGTTGGCTTCAGCGGCTGGACCAAGTTCGCTTCGTATACGTTCATCAGCGCGGCGGTTGATGTCAAAGTAGCGGTCGACGAGCGTTTGCGGTCTTAGCTGAAGCCAGACATCGTAGCCATCGACCATGAGAGCTAAGTCTTCATCATGCGAGGCATCCATGGACGTGAACCACTTGTGCATCCCGGAGATCTTAGCGAGGTGACTCCCGCCTTCGACTAGTGACTTGTCGTCGAAGGTCTCGCCCCAGTTGATGATGATTGGGCTTGGATAGCCCAGTATCGCTGCGCTTAACAGGACTTTACAGAGGTTGGGATCTGGTCGTGAAGCCGGTATCAAGACATGAAGGTTGGCCGGCTTCTGCAGTGTAATGTTGGCGGCGGCGTTGTAGACTGAAGACCCTGTTGACTCGCTGGTATTGGAAATGGCATTGCGCACCGCGACGGGCTGAGGACGTTGTTAGTCTTCAAAGGGCTGAAGTGTATAAGAAGGCGTACTTACGCTATGGATGTAGTATACCAAAACGCCAAGAGATACGACGAAGAGGATGAGGGTCTTCGCCTGCGAAGTTGCCAGACCTCGCCATCCCGTCGTTGTATTGTCGAGTCTTCTCTCGTTTGGCATGTTTCCATTTGGGAGATGCGAGTGTTTCAACCCTACGCCGTCAGACGTCTTTCCCAAGGTGCCGTTCATCAAGCCGGAGATCACAGCCTTGTCGGTAGTCTCGTAGTCGACGAGGTACAGGATTCGACTCTGTCGTCAACAGGTAGCCGCCGAGCCGCCTGTCAGCCCAGTCTTCACGTGCCGTAAACACAACGTTTCCGTCGTTTTGTGCCGTTTCCCTTGGCATAAATGCTGACCTTCCGCGGAGCGTGAGAACTCACTGTGGCGCACGCGTTTCGTTGCATGGTCCACCGTCAGCCGCTGACCGGACGGGCATCTCAATTTGGAGCCTGCATGCAACGTGGACTTCTGGTGTCCTTTGGTACCGTCTCACGCCAGCAGCAAGGTTACATGAGTAATCTCGGACTACGGACTGTTCGTACACAGATTTACCCAGAGTTCGTCGGGGCCGCGTCAAATGTCCATGCCAAGAAGGCACGCCACCCGAGCGGCGTTTGGCGTGCTTTGTGGTTGTGCAGGGGGTGCTGCTCGCATCTCTCACCGCAGAACATGCTTTGCATAACCAGCTGACCGAAGTACGAGGCGCGTCGCGGTTGCTGGCTCGTAGCCAAGGCGTGGCGCGGATGTGCTTCCATGAGCTGAGTCCTATGAGGTAGGTGAACTTTCTTCTACACTCTGTCGCGACGACTTCACGACTCGCTCACGCTCTCTTCGCCCTTGCGGCAGTATGCTCGTAGCATGCTGTCTCTGCCTCTTTCTTTCCGCTTGCCTGCGCGGTATGATGATAACAAAGGAAGACTGAGCTCGCTGCTCGCCTCGAGACTGGCGCGAACCATCTTTGTTGCCCTCTTAGTTTTCTGTGTCTTTCTAGCGTTCCTCGCATCCGGACTTCCTGGTCGCGATGTACCAAATACAGACGCTGCGAAAGCGATAGCGGAAGCTGTCAAAGGTGCTGTCACCACACATGCTCCCGGAGAAAGCCAGGACGGACGACTTCATCTGCTGGTCCCAGCAACGAGCAGCAATCCTGACCTTTGCAAGCTCCTGTTGTCAACGCAGATCCTGGGCTATCCTACGCCTGTCCTCGTTAATTTCGGCCATCCGGAAGCAGAAGATGGCTACGTACAACATTTGGCGAAGGTGGAGGGAATCCTTGAGTATCTCGATGGCCTGCCAATCTACGAGGAAGGGCAGGGAGAGGATCTCGCGTTGATCGTGGACGGATTTGATGTCTGGTGCGTTGACATATCAAGGTTTCTAAGGGACCTTTCACTAACTTGTCTTCGTTGCTGCTAGGTTCCAACTCCACCGCGACATCCTGATCAAGCGCTACTACGAGCTCAACGAAGCGGCAGATGCCAGAACACGCGGTGTGTACGGCGAGCAAATATTCCAAGCCTACGATATGCGCCAAACCCTCGTCTTCGGCCCAGACAAGATCTGCTGGCCCATCGACTTCAGTCGACCAGCATGCTGGGCAGTACCTCGCACCACATTGCCAGAATACGCTTTTGGCCCAGAGACGGCGCAGGGCAGGGAAGCGCTCAACCAGCCGCGCTGGCTGAACTCGGGCACTATCATGGGTCCGGTGCGAGATCTGAGAGAGTTCTTTCGGGCGACACTTGATGAGATCCACACCAATCACACTACAGACTCCGATCAGTTCTACATGGCTGAGGTATTCGGTAGACAGGAGTACGCGCGCTTGCAGAAGAAGCCAGGTCTGATGGCATATTACATGGGCTTGAGATATGGACAAGAGAAGGGCATGCCGGATTGGAATATCACCAGACAACAGCCGAACATGAATGTGGACAAGACCGAGTTCCATATCGGTATCGATTATGAGTCGAGGATGTTCCAGACACAGGCATTCTGGAAACAACACCTTACCTGGAGGAAAGCCGCAGACGCCTGGCCGGCGAAAGCTCTGACCCCTGGCACCAAACCCATGCCAGTGAAAGGACTTGAGCGATATGAGATGCGCCTACCCGACGACATCCTCACTTCCAGCTCGCCTTTCAGTGCCATGTCCGCGGACGATCCATTAGCGCCCGAGGAATCAGTCATCAACCAGTCCTGGGCGGACGTAGAACTTCTCTTCAACGTCATAACAAAACACATACCGGTCTCCGTCCATTTCACCGGAAACCCCGCCGAAAAGGACTTCCGACGCTACTGGTGGCAGAAGATCTGGTTTCACACTCACGCTGAAAAGCTCCGTGTGGACAGCTTAGACCGCGCAGCAGCAGCGGCTGGCAGTGCCTCGGAATTGATTGGGGGTTACAGGTGGAAGAATGCTGAGCCTCCGGGAGCAGACGACATCAGGATGCGAGGACTAGGCGGTGCTTGGTCGGATGCAGCTGGAGGGTGGTTTAGTTGGAGAGGGCTTTGTCAGCCCTTCCAGGGAGATTTCTATCATGTGCCTACAGATGAGTTCTTTCATCCTGCGCCGAAACCGCCTCCCGAAGAGGCGGAAGGCGAGGAAGGAGAAGACGGGGTTGAGGGTCAAGATCGGGTGGAAGAAGAGCAGCCGCAAGAAGGAAGTCAGCCGTAAGAAGACAAGCCACAACAAGAAGACCTATCACCGCACGTAGTTTTACCGGCACATCCTCGATGCGATAGAGTCAGCCGATCTGTAACCACCAGGGCCGCATCGATGATTCCGCGATCACTTCCATCTTTCGTCCTGCGATAGCCAGAAGCTCCTAGCTTGCCTTATGGATCATTAACGCTATCGCGATCACCGCAGCCAAACTCAGGACGGTGCAGTCGGTTATCACGGCCGTGACAGGCATAGGTGCCGGCCAATGCAGTGCGAACGCGCAAGTCCAGGCGGAAGTGAGAAACACAATGCCGACCACCGGGGCCTACGAGGAACTTCCAGTGAGTCCCAGAGGTCACATGGCTGTGGGCCGTCCTCGAATGCGCGCACGAGGATGGGCTGAAGCGAAGCGCCAAAAGGGATTAGCTCGTTCGAGGGTAGAAATCTGCCCACGGCTGGGGTGTTGATGAGGAAGCATATACTGGGGTTGAGATTGACGGCTCGTCTGGTACGTGGAGGGCGCGGTGGCTGTGGGGGAAGATGCCAGAGGACGGAGATGAGGATGCGTGGAACATTCGCAGCCACGCCGGAAAACTGGGCGGCGAGGCGGCGATGGGCAATTGTAGCCAGGCACGATCAGCGTGTACGTCACAATGTTGTCAGCGTGCGTATATTTCTCCGGTACCCTGTCCTCCTCTGATCGCGACGAGGGACAATACTTCCGTACCGTCGCCCTCGCCACGCATGTGACCGTAGCACATGGTAGTACTGCGCGGTACAGCAGCCGCGGGGCGCAATGAACACACTCCTAAGACTGCGACCGACGCGCGACTCCGTGCGAAGCCGCGGTCGCGTAATCTGTTCCATACCAAGTGAAGTCCGTTCAATACCAGGACCCTTCGCGAGCATGATCTTGTCCACGATAGTATCCACATAGGTACGCTTGACGCCTTCACCCGGCGAATTGACCGGTCTCTGGCCCTCTGCCGCTTCCAGCAAGGCTCGTGTGTGTATGGGCAGCAGCTCAGCCAAAGACATCAGCGAGCGGCGATACACCGCATCCTCGCGAGTTCAGAGCCTTCACCGTACATTTGTGGCGTGGAGGCAGGTAGAACTGGACTTTGGCATACCTTCTCCTGGGAAGCCGACAAGGGGCACGGCGCGCGGACAATGTGCATGAAGACAAGATGAACGCAGCGAGTCTAATTACTGTGATGCATACATGGTGTCCCCTCCAGGTCTCAGCTGATGAGCTGAGGCGCTGATGGGGGCAAGAAGATGGAAGGGGACAAGGCATTGTGCAGCGATCACGGGGGGTATGGCATGTGCAGGACAAGATGGGTCACCGTTTCTCCTCCTCTCCACCACTGACCACGACCAACCCACGCACCCTCATGCTGCCACCACATATTCTCCGGCACCCTGCACATTCATAAGTCCATCCCTGTAGGGACTGCTCAGTCGTGTACGGAGGCCTTGCGGAGACGAAAGTCGGTAAACCGTACCCAAGGCGCCGCAGTTTCATGTCCACAATGATAGTTGGACTCCAACTGGGGCGCACGCCGATTCCTGAAGGCTTACAGCGCAATGTCAAGAATTGGATGGGCATGGCAGCAATGAGGGTCCGTGTCGGCGTGGGAAAGGAAGAGGAAAAGAACGATGGCGGGGCTTCGAAGGGTTTAAGTACTTTTGGAATTGGAGCCTGACTCATCACACCATGCGGCGAACACCCCCGAGCAGGCACCAAGGCACCAACTCAGCGGACTGATTCCGCTGTTCATTGCATTTCCCCTTGGGCCCTTCCTTTTCTTGAACATCCCACCCAAACCGTCTTGATGGATACGGTTCGCAGAGTTGAACGCAGTGTTACCATGC
This sequence comes from Neocatenulostroma microsporum, assembly GCA_022814695.1. NCBI lineage: Eukaryota > Fungi > Ascomycota > Dothideomycetes > Mycosphaerellales > Teratosphaeriaceae > Neocatenulostroma > Neocatenulostroma microsporum. The sequence goes on from JAKLLW010001297.1 coordinate 7,181, forward strand.
TCGAGCACTGAAGAACCGTTCTCCGTAGGCACTTGTTGTCAGGGACCGGTTATACTGGAGCCGCACTACCTCTCCATATGAGCAAAACATCCTTCAGCGACCGTATTGCCTACCAGGGGCCTGGATATAGCGTGGCATCTCATTATGATAGCTGATGCAAGCATACCAAGCGCTTGGTATCCCCAAGGAAAGAAGTGGAATGGAAGTCACGTATTGCCTGCCAGTGAGCCACAGATGAAGGGAACACGGCGTCACACTCGTTGCATATCAGATGCGACGACAGCATGGTCAAAGATGCAGCAATACTATCGTGTCACATAGCAGGACCAGTCACAGTCAGCAATATCATGGTGGCTTCCTCCACATCCTTGATCCCATCTCCCCTCCACACTACGTACTGGTCAGACCGCACCAGAACAAGACGACATTCATACAGCTTCCTCGCCAGCGACTCCTGCGGGAGATTGACATCTTTCAGCGGGATCGACATCTCTCCTGCTGACTTGATCAGATGTTCACGCCCGCAGCCCTACTCCGAGAAGCTCAACAACCTCCAATCAGGCCCGAATTGATCAAAGATCGCAGTGCCATCTCTCAGCAACACTTGCGGCGGCCCACCCCCAGGCCATGAGGTAATCTCCCGCCTACGATAACGACTTGGTCATCAAAGAGCTTATACTCGTCCACGTCGACAGTCAAGTTGTTCGACGCTTAGCGATAGCAATTGCATGCACGTTGCAGAGCAAGGCTGAAGTCGCGGCAGAGGATGGAGATGAGAGAGTCGTTCGTGTTGGTTCACTCGCCCGGCCTGAGCTCTCTCTTGGGTCAGCATTGCTACGGCATTTGCCCGACAGCAGCAACCCTTAGGCCTACTGCAATCCCTCATGCAGTGTTGCCCCGCAAATGCATGGAAGTGTTACACCACCTCACATGATACGGAGCGGATATCGCAGACTGCTCACTGCACCCGTCTAGGCGATTTCATATAGCTGCCGGCGGGGTAAGCATGGGCATGAAGCGTTTTGGCAGACTTCAAGGTGTTGCTGATGGAAATCTCTATCCACTGGCCAGACTGGTCACTGGGTACGGCCTCACGGTTGCCCGGCCGCTAAAAACGAACGAGCGATGCCAGAAGGATGATAGTGGGTCCTGGAATAGCGCAACGACGAGAAGACGCCGCAATAGTTTAGGAGAAGTCGCATTTACTCCGGATGACGTTTCGGAGCATCTGAGACGAAGACCAACGGGCTCGCGGGCGGTACTTTTGTATGGCTACGGTATTAGCGAACGATTTGTGTGTACGTAGTTGGGTGCGCTGGGTGGGTTTGTATTTTGAATCGTTTCCTATGATGTGATTACTTACCCTGACGGTTGACATGTGTATGCAGTAGTGACCGGTACTAAGGACTTCTACTAATATAGGGCAGTCTCTCACGAGCTGAAAGTGGAGCTAACCTGCCAGGCCTGCTCTGAGGTGGCCTTCGCTACATAACGCGTTCAGTGTATGAGGTCAAAAGAGTGGCCTCGAACCTGAGGTACGTTGGGCATTATTGCTCCTTGATTGTTTGATTAAGGCTAACATTAACTATGTTAAATATTCAACCAGGTCAAAAGTGCAAAAACATAAGTTGATGTTGCGCAGTGAGTAAAGCAAGCCGATCAAACCGCAGAAGTTGGCCAATGATTTCCACTCCCCCTTGGGACAAGCAAGCTTCGTCTACGCCATTCCGCCAAACGGCTACGCCATTTTGCCAAACAGATAACAGCGGCTAGTTCTCTAATTGCTTTATATCCCATCCTTCCTCCGGAGCCGACCTTTAGCCGGTGACGAATTCCTACCGTGTAGTGACGTTGATCTCAAGGTCTCAACTCTCAGTATCTCTTCCACCCCGCTGACCACACGCACGGTCCTTGCGCACTATCGGAGCTATTGGAGGGACTCTCAGGGAGCTTTGAAAACTTCGCATCGCACATTCGCTAAGGCAACGACATCATCAACATGCCTCGCAGACGCAGAACGGAGTACGATGACACCCTGCAGTCACCTGCGGCGAAGACTGCACGCCGTGACGCCTCGCCTGGAGACCAGTTGGTCTCACGTCTGCCATCTCGCGATGTCACTCCCGCTCGTGAAGAGACGCCTATGCCTACTAGCGAAGCTGAATTCGATGCCTACGATTCCGACTACGAAGCGGGGATGTATGCATACGAGGCTGAAGATGATGGCGAGACCGATGAATTCGACGGTGCAGCTTCAGACACCACCGTCCGCGCCAACCGGGACTCAGACTCTGAGGATAGCGGCCCAGACAGCGACAGCGAAGAAGTAGCGCTCAGCAACATGCCAGACACGGACTCCTCGGAAAAGCTCCACTCCAGCCTTACCCGTAAGACCGACGAGATCAATGAAATCATTAGTCAATGGGGTGGCGACCCAAGCGCAGTGATCAATCAAGACTTACAGCCGAAGGATGAAGAGGGAGGTCGATTGGAAATGTTGGACTGGAGCAAGCGCTTGATTAGCGCTCTCGCGGCTCTTTGCTGGTGGGTAATGCCCAAGGAGGCGAATGAGTATCTTGAAGACGCACGGGATGCGAGAATGAGTGCGGAGGGTCAAGACGATGATGAGTGGATGGCGATACGCTACTATGATGTGTACGCGGCCATTGACGAGCTCAGGAAGGAACCTGGACGCAAGCCTAGGAAGATCCAGGACTGAGGCGAGGAACGACTTGGTCATCAGGGAGCTTATGCTCGTGGCTTCCTCCACAAGTGCGTAAAGCGGCTCGGCTCCATCAGAAGGAGAAAGACCTGTTCATGCGTTTGTGGATGCGGGCCGAAAGAGGCCTTGAAGGAGGGACGGGACATGTGAGTCGCAGCTCGTAGACCCAATGTGTGGAAGAGACCAGCTGACATTGCCTCTCTCCAGCCGTTTTTGCAACGAGTTGTTACGTGCACAGAAGACAGGAAGCTTCGACGATGAACAGGCGGCCTACATTAGCGGGAACTTGTTGGAAGCAGGCTCGGATAGTACAGCCGCCACGTTGTATAGCTTCATCCTTGCTATAGTCAACTAGCCCAATTTGCAGAAGAAGGTTCAAGCTGAAATCGACCGCGTGGTCGGCCCTAACCGTCTGCCTACCATCGAAGACTACGCCAGTCTACCGTATGTGCGGTCTTGCATCAAAGAATCATTGCGTTGGATGCCGACCGTTATCCTCGGCGTGCCACATGCCGCCCTGCAAGAGGACCACTACCAAGGGTACCGCATTCCTGCAGGAGCGACTGTGATGAACAATGTGTGGGCCATCCATATGGATCCAGAACGCTCCCCATCACCTCGTGTCTTCGATCCTGAGCGCTTCGTAAACGATCCGCGGACTTTGTACGAATCTGCCACCGGAGAAGCGTCCAGACGGGACAACTACGTCTTCGGCGCAGGCCGGCGAATGTGCCAGGGCATTCATATCGCCGAGCGATCGCTGTTTCTGGCCATCTCACGCTTGGTATGGGCCTTCGAGTTCTCGCCCGCTCTTGACGAAGGCACAGGGGCACCGATCCAGTACGACGGCGATGATCTGGTCGGTGGCATTACGGTCGAGCCTCGGCATTACAGATGCACGATCGAGTTGCGCAGCAAGGAGAAAGATGCGTTAATCAGGGAGGCGGTGAAAGCTGACGCAGATGCTTCTCTCGACGCTAAGACTGGACAATGGCGCAAGACACCGGATGGCATGGCATTCAGTACCTGGAATCCGCAGGAGGTGGATGACTTCGAGGCCTTGTAGCAGTGCATGCTACATGGACTAATGGCAGCTACCGTCTACACGGCAAGGAGTTTATAGGAGCAGGATCAGATTCACGCTTTGATGCCAATTATGTAGCTCTTCGTCTTGAAGTCTTGTATGGCCGCGCTGGACGTGTGATGTTGCTTGCTGGCATGTTACTGCATATTGAAGGCCCCGCAGCATGACTGAATGTGAGAGGAAAGGATGAGCAAGTCTTAAAAGCTTAAACGCGGTAGGTAATGTGTCCACTATGTCGTGAGACTTGATGGATGTGGCATCGTGGTTCAATACCAAAAGGCACAGTCACGAGGGGAGCGCGTTAGCGCGTGTGATCGGCGGCGATCTCGCGTTCCGATAACGCATCCATCTCTCTTCAATCAACATTGTTCCACCACGTATATTGACGCTTCACTTCACTCCACTCGTTCGCCCTTTGGGCGTTGCTTCCTTCACCGACGCCGTTCAGCGTAGAGCCATGAAGCCGGGATCGCTGGAAGGAGTTGAGGTGACGCTGCAGGTGGACGGCCATGATTTGACAGTACGACGACGATGCCTCCGAAACACCTCCCGAGAACACTGTCTCCAAGTACGTAGAAAGCACTCCCGGTGCTATCTTCACGGTCACGGTCCGCGGCAACTCAGCATACCGCTACAAAGATGACGATCTCGACTGCGACCTCTTGCTAGATGGCAAGTCGGCAGCAGCGAAGTTCTTACGCCGAAACCAATTTGACCAGAACGGGTCCACTCGCTTTCAAGGGGCGCTCCACAATGAGAACGGAAGCGGTTATTTGAAGAGGTTCAGATTTGCTCAGCTAACCACGAGTAAGTGCGGCCTTGCAGTTGCGCGCGGACCTTTGCTGACCACCACAGCTGATGGAGTGCCGAAGGCGTCTATGAAGGATCGTGTGGCTTCCCTCGGCGAGATTACTGTATTGCTTCGCAGAGCACGCGCCGTAGAAAAGAAGGAAGCCGACACCAAGACGCCACTTGCACCCTCCGACCTCAGCAACGGGATTCCAGAGAAAGCCTTGAAAGGTAAAGCAATATCTACCTTTGTAACGTACGCTCCACCACCTTTCGAGCTCGGAGAGTGCAGCTGAAGAGTGTAGTGTGGGCGAGGCCGAAGCCGTGAAACCCTTCAAATTCAGCGATGTCGAATATCCTCACGGCCACAAACCCATGGCCACATGCATATTCAAATGCCGCTCACGCCGTAAGTGAGCCCTGAGCACAGGAGATCCTCATCTGATCGTTTGCAGGAGACCTACAGATCGAAGGTGTGATACCACGAAGCCCATCGCCAGTGCCCCTCGAGGACCGTGATCCGGACACGCTTACGCTCGAAGAGGCCCGAGAGGTTGCACGCCGAGCCAAAGAGCGACGGGCGATCAAGCAGGAGATTAAGCAAGAGAAACGGGATCACGCAACCATGATTGAGGACGATGACGAAGACGCAGAAGATGACCAGGACGACGCGGTTTTGTTCGCAGGCGAGACGAGCAAGCGCGCTCGTATCTCGCACGACTCCGGGGTCGTCATTGATCTGACTGAAGACTGAGTGGGGTTGCTGCTCGTTTCCCGAGTGGCGAGCGATCTTTCTGAAGCGTGAGGAGAGATCGCTAACGATAGAACACGAGAGTTCGTGATGCTCGGTGGGTTATGCTTTATGTGCTAAGAAAGAGCCTTAGTTTTGCTTTCATACGATACCCCATTACTGTATATAACACCAGCATTGTATCATTAACATACACGGACAGCAGATCCGAAGCATACGTGGTACAAGGCATCACGCTTCCTGCACTCCATCACCCGGCCGAGTATGCGTCTCCTCCGAAACCCTTGGCGGCAGACCGTTCGTACTACACCAGTCCAAACCAAGAGCACTTGACATCGCGAATCTTCACGACCTCGTCCAAACGCGCCTGGTTCAGCTCCTTCTCATCGAAAGTCTCCAGGACACCTGTATGTGGGTAACCGTCGCCGAGTATCCACGCCCACCGAGGATCGTCCCACTGCCATGTAGAAGTACCTACATTGCGGTACGCATCTCTGTACAGGTCCTTGTAATAGCCTTCGTCCGCCTTCTTATTGATCCACTCCCAATGCTCGGGTAATGGCCCAAGGAACGTTTCTCCTGCCATCAAAGGGTCTATGTGGCACTCTCCAACCACACGGAAGCTATCTGAAGTGCCGGCTACTGGACGGAGTGCGAAAGGCGTGCGCCCGCCGAAGAGGACTGCGATGCGATCATGAGGCCTAAGACCAGCTGGACCTAGCCCGAGCCTTCCCTCATCCGTTACGAAAAGAGCTCTGTGCCGACAGTCAGCCACTGCGGCGCGTACATACCGCCGGACATCGCTAGCCTGGTCACACTGTGCGTCGGTCGCTACTCGGTTCAGCAGCATGTCGATTGAGGAGAGCTCCTCTTCTTTGCTTATGCGATCAAGGTTCGGCGGGTCCCACAGATCGCGGTGATCACGGCGTGCGAGTGCACCGTTTAGTGCAAGACGAATATCATCAACACCCGCGTCCAAATATTGAGTGAGTTGCCGGAGGAGCCGACGCAGCTCCTTGATCATGTCCAGTACCGACCCACCAAGCTCGCGGAACTCGAATGTTTCACTCACAACGTCAATATCGACGCCTTTTACGTGGAGTATGGTCCCGCTCTTCGTCGGTTCACGTCGATAGCACGGCCAAGACATGCAGTCAGCGTTCCCTATGCTCAAAGGAGCAGCATGTGCTTGCAGATGATCCCAACGCGGCACCCATGAAGGCAGGATGGTATTGTCGGCGTAGTTCTTTATGTCGCAGTATGAGAGCAGTCCGAGATCACCGACAAGTTCCATGTAGCTATAAGTGGCGTCTTCATACGCCTGCTCCGTAGATATGGCGTAGTCAGGCTCAAGCTCCCACGCCTCCTCATCATACAGCATGCTCACTACTGCGTAGATTCTGTCCTTGGGATCTGTACACTTGGCATGCCTTGCGCGATAAATTCTGTATCCCAGGTTCTCGTATGCACCGCCGTACTCTATCAGGTCCAACACGAGACGCAAACGTTCATCCGAGATGGGGATCATGTACGTACTTGGTAGGCCCTCGCGCAGCCTCACCAACTCACTGCCTGCGCTGGGCTTGGTATAGAAACAGTACAGTGCATTCCGGAAAGTTGTCCAACTAATGGTCGAGCTCCCGCAGGTAAGGACAGCGTTCTGCGCCAACTGCACTTCTTGCCGGATCCACATTCTCTCGAACCACGATCGGTCCAGGACAGAATGCAGAGCCTGGTAGTCCTTACTGTGCAACGGCAGGATCTCCGACTTGCTAGCCAGCATGGCGTACTCTGGGGACACGGGATACATAGTCTTCGTCGGCCAGTCTACTGTAATCCTGGTACCGATAGATGAGAGGAGCTCAAATGCTCTCCTGGTGTCCAGATTCGCAGGACCAAGCCATAAGGTCACGGCTTCTGCTTGCTTGTAGATGGCTGACATCAGTCTCACTTGGCTGCTACGCTCAGCGAGATCTTCCTGGTTAATACTGATCGCATCGATCCAGAGCCGTCGCTCACAATCTGGAAGTCGCAGGTAAGGTATAGCCGTCGCAAGGTTCAACATGATGTTAATAGTGCCCACAGGGGCTTCGTTTTCGGTGACCTGCAGCGGAACCGGATCTGTTAGGCTGCCCCAAGTATATGAGAGCGCCTCGAAGTTTTGGGTCAGAGCCTCGTCGTCGCCGTCGGCTAATGGGACGGTTACGATTGAGATATTGACTTCATCCTCGAACAGGCCTGGATGTAAGATCACAACGCGAGTCTCTTGAGCGCTTTCATCGAGCTTGTCATAATTGTAGGGTGCCATTCTGAGCCCATTCGCATGGGCTCTTCCGGGATCCGAACGACCGTCTGCAGAGGAAGTACACATGCTAGTGCCTGCCTGCCAGATATCGGGTTTTCGGTACGCTTATTGGCCCGCTAATCAACATCTGTCGCTATACACACGGACAAGCTGCCCAGTGATGAGTCGCGGCGGTCTTCTTTCCGAGCTTCGCTCGCCAGTCGCTCGCGGAGTCATCCATTGTTGCGCGTTATGATTCTTCGCCTGTCCAGTTCCCACAGGGCTGAAGATTGTGAACAAGCATGTATTTGAGATGGGTGGATCGATGCTTGCACGCGATGCTGCGCACACCAATGAGAAGTCACTCATTCGGCCCCGAAGCTTGATCGCTGACTTATCGACGCCAACGCAACGGCCTTGCGCATCCTTCGTGCATCTTCGACGCGCTGGTCGCCCTCTTGGTCCTAGTGGCGAACGTGGCACTGCAAATGTAGCCGACCATGAAGATATCGAGTTGAAAGTCCAAACGCAGAGCTTCTCAAGAAGAAGCAAAAACGGTGACCATTGCTTAGCCATCCCATGGCTGCGCCTCCTCTTCGGCGGCATGATTGTCTGGTTCAGTATGCAGCGGTATGGTGGAGGTGTCACAGCCATCCGTGCTGCCCTGTCACATCATGCTGAATCACGGAGATACCCACGGCGCAACTCATTCCCAGCTTTGCGATAGCCATAGCTATATTCAGCTGCGCATAGACGGGTACGTATATCATGTCGCTTGCCCACTTTCCTGTGTGGAGCATTCCATCCCATCATCATCACCTACCTACGCCGTGCAACAAGCATATAAGAAGGCCTTCATCCTCCGTATCGAGTCTCTCAATCCTCACGCCGGTCCACCTTGCCTGCGAGCCTACAAACACATCCAAAGCTAGCGGTGGGCACTTGCACCAGCCATGGCGCCGTCACTTCACCTCGCGATGCTCCAATCGCGCGCAATTGGGTTCAGTAGCACCGACAACATCACCTGCGCCGCGCCACAACCAGACTTGGTCGGCGATCCAATATTCGGCAGCATCACCCTACACCAACTCATGGTCTTTGTGTCAGCAGCCTGCTTGGCTATCACTGTCTTGGCCAACCTCTACCTGAGTTGGACGCACCTCCACCGGTACACCGCACCTCAAGAACAACGACAAATCCTCCGCATCGTCAACCTACCTACAGCGTATTGCTTGTTCAACTTCCTCGCACTTTGCTTCTACCCCGACTATATGTATATCGAGCCAATCGCAGGCATCTACGAGGCATTCACAGTCGCAGCGCTGTTCTTTCTCGGACTGGAATACGTCTGTCCAGACGGAACGGACCGGGAGAAGTACTTCAGTAATCTTCCTGGGCAGGACAAGAAGGGCAAGCCATTGCCTGGTGGCAGTCTGCAGTGGTTCCAGGTAAGCCCAACAACTCGTGGGTCTTTGGGTGAAGCCGGTGCTGACGTTGAGCTAGCGCACCTGGAGCAGCGCGCTGCAATTCCCTCTTTCGAAATTAATCTTCGTGGTCATCCAGATCATCACGCAATACTACGGCGTCTACTGTGAGAACAGCTTCAGCCCGAAGCATGC
>JAKLLW010001298.1:0-12985 GCA_022814695.1 Neocatenulostroma microsporum
GTCGTCACGAAGCTCTCGTTCAGGAACGCCACGAAGACGAAGACCACTGCGATGAAGACCACCGCGCCGAAGAGGTTGTCGAGGACGTTGATAGCTTGGTCGACGTCGTGCATGCTGGTGGTAATCGACTTCCGCTCACGACCCCATTCCGTGACCATCATTATCATCTCATCAAGCGAGATGTCACCGTTGCCATCCTTGTCAAGCGCAGCAAAGGCTTCTTCAGCCTCCGTCCGGCGGTCAGCGCCAAGAACGTCCATGAAGTCATCCTGGTATAGGGCGTCCTTGCCTTCACAGACAAAGGACATCCAGACCCGCTTGGCTAGCGCTTCCGCAGAGGTGTTCCTTTCAAGAGCTTGCACAACAATGGAGTGCGCACCCGTTGGGTCGAATAGCTGTTTCCCTGTGATCTCATGCGCCACGTTGCCGAACGCGGAGGTGATCTTGTCACCATATCTTCCGATGTCCTGCAGTACTCGCATCGGTGTTCTTGAGCCTGACCTGGCATGGCCGCTGCGCCGCTTGCTGCTGAGTCCGAGCGCAACCTCAAGCTGATCGCTGATGATGTAGTCTTCTTCCGCAAATTCGTTGCAGTAACTCGGGAACAAGGCCCGCGAGGCGTCATACAGCAGACCCAGCAATTTGACGTTGTGTTTTGACTCCTTGATCCGGAAATGGAATTGCTTTCGGTGGTAGTCGATCGAGATGAGTTGAATTATGAACTTCTCGCCGAGAAAGATCAGCGACGCTACCGTAGCTGCTGCGAGGATCTTCTGAACAATGTTCTCCCACTTCGTTGCTGAGTGGTCCTTGATATCCGGATTCCGCGTCATTATTGGTATGAATGTAGCCAATGCCGTCACAGCCCAACCAACGAGCGATAATGGGATCTCAAGCGAGCGCAGAACCATCGAGTACTTCCTTACGCCAGAGCTCACGAAGCCAGCGAAGACCTCGAATATCTTGGGTAAAAAGTGTGCAACGAGCTTAGACGCCCATAGCGATCCCCAGACGATCTCCACCCAGACGAAGAACCACAGTATACGGACGCCTCCAATCTTCGCCTTCGGAGCTGCCGTGGCACCCACAATGATAGGTATCGCAATCAGCGCTCCAAGTGGGATCACGTACAGCATGTATCGCGTGATGATGCTGAAGTCCGTGATCTGTTTGTACACCCGCCCCATAACATTGATCGTGTCCTCTTCTCCATCATAGCCGACATGGCCCGTCTTCTTTCCACCACTCGCAAGCCGTCGTCCCTGGAAGAACTTTCTCTTCTCATTGCCCTGCGAATCATGACTGCTCTCCTGCCTCAGTGCCGTAAAGCTGCTCTGGTTGCGTAGTCGCGGATCGTTCGAGACAGTCTCGAGTGGGATGTCGATCGTCGCATCGTTCGGAGCCATGTTCTCTGATTGTCCAAGCGATTGGAAGCCTTCGCGGTCGAATCTGGCCCTTTTCGGCGAGCGGAGGGACATCTCCAGTGACGACGGGAGGAAGAGATAATTTGTATTACTGCAGGATCAGCTCGCTTAATTGTTGAGTGAACGGTCTGCTTGCTGGACGAATGGCTGGAACGGATTCACGTTTGGTGGTTTGATCGTCCTGCGGATCGCCAGGGGCCCCAACAGTTGAAACACCAGTAATAAATGAACGCTGTTGAAGATCAATCTCAGAGAAACTGAGATCCTTGAACACAAGAGGATGTCCCCTCGATCACGAAAATGCCAGTGAGGCGCCCGTGTATGCCTGGGTCCGAGGCTATCAATGGCTCCCAAAGAAACTTCCATTTGACAGACAAAATAGCAATACGCGTGGCGTATGCAGGTCTCCCGGTCCCGAATGCCAGGGACCGAACGCTTCGTATTGGCTCCGTCATTCGCGGGGAAGCGCAAACTTCTTTCCAAAGAGGAACTTCGTTCCGAGTGGTCAAGGAAAGAGGTACAATAATAATGTCCATAACGAAGCACCTTGCCAGGAGTCGAGCTTGATGTACTGAAATCCTAAGCACATTGCTGGTGTCAAGTTGGAGGCGACCTACTCATACAAATTATCGCTAGCTTAGAAGAACGCACACCAACCAATGTACATCGATGCCAAGTTCTTCGGACTGACAGCCTCCCGTATCAACACATCCACATAACCTTCCACGCCCAGCGGCACGTTCTCGCCCTGGTATAAACCCTTGAGCTTCGCACCAACACTGTCAAGAATCTCCTGAGGCGTCTCCGGAACGCCAACAAAATGCCGCTTCTTCTTGCTGACGAAGTCCGCAGTGGGATCGTATACGAACGTCTCGAGCACGGTCATGAGTGTGTCTCTATTCTGTCGCAGAAGCTTCAGCGTCAGGTCTGACGACTTGCGGAACGGACCCTCGTAGCCGTATGCGCCCATGGCATCCACCATGTTGTGAGTCAGGCGGAAGGGCACAAGCTCAGGCTTTTCAAACGTCTTGCCCTTATCGAACAAGCAGTTGAAGTCGACGTGGAAGACACCGCCAGTACTCTCTTCGAGCAGGATGTTTTCGCCATGGCGATCGCCCAGACCGAGCACATGCCCTGTCATTGACATCACAGCGGCGGAGCGGGCGTACCTCAGGCGGGCAGCGAACCAGGTCTCCGGCTCTGTGTACGTTTCCGTGAACCACTCATGCAACATTGGCGGGAATTGTGGCAGCACGTCGTTGGCGAAGACAGTCCCATTGTCTTCGCCGTTGAGCTGATCACGGATCTTGGCGTAGTCGACTCGCGTGCCTTTCCGTGAGTAGCCATTCAGCAGTATGTCACGCATTGGCTTGATCCCTTCCACCCACTCAAGCGTGCCTGACTCCTCGCTGAGCGGAGTCACGGCGTATGTCTTGATGTACAGTCGACGTTTGCTACTCTCCGCGTCCCGTTTCAACGCTCGGTTAATGATACCATTGAACTCCATGAGCCGCTGATCTTTGCGCAGATCGTCTTTTGGCTTGCACAGCAGTCCATACAGCTTACCGTCAGAGCCACGGACAGTGATCTTGCGCGGTCGTTGTAGCGAGCTTAGCACGAGAACGTCGTCCAGGAAAGACTGAATCGTGACTTTATCTTGCGCAAAGGCCTTGTGGCGGCGTATCCTCTCCGAGTTGGCTTCGGTGGGTGGGTTCGCTGTCAAATGTGCCTCGACAGGCACAACGAGTGGAATAGGTGCCAGCTTGACGTTGAAGGCCAGATCCTTCTGGAGATGAACGCGCGACTTCCGCGCCTCAATCGGCTGCTCGCAAGCAAGTAGTAAGGCATCTGAGAGCTTTTGGCTCTGCGCGATCATGGTCTTCAGTTCAATCCCATCACTCTTGAGCTGTCTCTTGGGGTCCTTCAGCTTGTTCAATATCTCCGCACCTCGCTCTGCTCTGGTCCGATCGGTGGCTTTCGAGAGAGGCAACATGTACCACACAGCTTGGCTTGGGTGACTCGATATGATCCGTATTAGGACATGTGATAGCTGCCTCCAGACTTCCGGATGAGGATGGCTGATGCGAGAGATGATCTGCGGCAGCGCTGTGTAGAAGACGTACGCTGGGATGCGCTCGAAGTACTTTTGGAACTGCTTGTTGACGGCTTGCAGGTGTTTGACGCGCTTCTCGAAGATTGCCGGGTCTTCCTTGGGAGCCTTTGCCAGAGTCTCCATGCCCAGGTCGAGCCACAATGTAAGAATCTTCGGGATGGTTTCATGCCAGTACTTGTTGCCGAATGGGATTGATCTCATCAAGTTTTCGACCACTGCCTTTGTCATCTCGCCACTGAGCAGTTGTGGCGATTGCTTGTTCTTTGGCACTGCTCTCTCCGCCTCCAATAGCTTCTGATAATGCTTACCCAAGTAGTAGTGGCCTTTCTCCCACCTCTGGAAGTTCCTTGCGGCGAACTGATACCTGGTGGTCATGTCCTTTGCTTGACTCTGACCGGACTTATCAAGCCACTTTGCGAGCAGCAGATGAGCTTTCGCAGCAAGCATGTTCTGCCTGTTGGTGCGCTCCGAGCTCTCGCTATTTTCCATCGCAACGTCACCTGTTTCGAAGGCACCAGACTCGATCGCAGACTCAAGAGCGTGGATTGCTTGCCTTTGGTGGCCATCGTGCCACAACAGCCTCGCCTCCTCCAACTTGGCAGAATGATCGCCGCTTGCAAATGCTTGAAGCACCGCATTGTATGCGCTATGGGTGTTCCCTGCCTTGCGTGCAAGCCTTGCGGTGGTAAGCCACAACGTGCCTACATCGGCATTGCTGAAGTGATCATCGCTTGCCTGCATGACGGCGCGCCTGACACCTAGCAAGTACTGCTTATCTGTGTTGTATGATCCAAGTACGGCCAAGCGCTTGTCAGCCGCTTCAGCAAACTGATCCACGCCTGCAGACCTCATTGCTTCGACTTCGTACAAAGCGTGAAACTGGAGGAGCTCATCGTGGCAACCTTGCAATGAGCTTGTACGGGACTCTGTCATCGTCTGAGCAATGCTGCTGCGGAGGGACCTGAGCTGCGTATTCAAAGACTCTGTATCTTTGGCTGCGGCGGCGGCAAGGATGTGACCAATGTTGATGCTGAAGCCTCTTGCATGTGCAGTCGAGACTTTTTTGTCACCAGTCCAGTTATGAATGCCTGCCAGATCACCGCGCATCCACTGGGCCTCAATGGCCAGAGGCAGGATACTGGTGCCGTGACCGGGCTGATCTTGCTTTAAGAAAGCTTGCGCATATCGCAGCAATGGCGCATACTGTCCAGTTTCGCGAAGACAGTTCAGCAGTGACATCTGAGCTTGTGAGTCTGCAGGATCTTCACCGAGTCGCATCTCGTACCATGCTGATGCAGCCGTCCATCTACCGGCTTTTGTGTGCTGTACTGTCTGTTGCTCTTCGCTCAAGAAAGATAGATGCGCACCGATGCCTTCGAGACCATCTGGTTCCTCAATGCAGGCATAGATACTATGCAGTCTGTCATACATTTGCTCTTCACTTTGAGACAGGCGCGGCGACGGTATGATGAGTCGCGATTGTCGGATATACTGTTCCCAATTGAACAAAGCCCGTGCGTAGGATCCACAGTCCACAGCTCGAGTCGCAAGTGCCTCTGCTGGTATCAAGCCCAGAAAGCGCTCCATCTCCTCGATCTGTGCTTCGTGTGTCGCTTCGTCGAAGTCATTTGGAGAGTAGCCCGTCTTGTAAGCGTCTGCTCGAGTCTGCGACAGCACCCTCCTCTTCTCCTGGAGCCAGGTGGACATGTAGTCGAGGACGCTGAAAACAGTGAGGGCGCATTGCTTGACAGTCTCCATCTGTGTACTGTTGGTCGGCTCGCACTGCAAAACGGCAAGCAGCTCCCGGCCAATGCCTTGTACCTCTGAGACAGTGCCGCCCAAGACGACATTCAGCACTGCGTACGGCAGCATGAAACTGGAGATGGACAGATCAAGCGCGCGAACAAGGCGTGAAAGAAGTGGGAACACCATTTTCGGGTTGTCGCCTTTCGCCTTCCACATCAGGTCGTAGACGAGCGAGCGCAGCCAGGTGCCATGATCCGTGTCCATAGAGAAGTCGGGATACGCGCGGTTTGAGGCTTTACCTCCAGCGTTCGTAATGACATATCGTGAGCTCAAGTATGGTGTGAGCGTCAGTCGTACTTGCTCAGACATGCCCACCCACTTCTCTCGGATTGCAGGTGCTTGCGACGACCGTGTTCGCATGGTCATGTCCTGATTGAAGCTGCAAAACCTGAGCATTTCCTGCATCGTGAAGGCCAGGAAGCCTTGAGCACGGGAGCCGGTGGCAGACTTGAAAGCTTTGACCAAGACGTCCTCTATTATGGCGATGACCCAGTCGACCACTTCTTCGCCCTTCTCGAAGTTCGAGAGTACAAGGACATGTCTTCGTGGTCTGGGTGCTTCCACTCTGTTCGGGTCCAGGCAACCTATGACACCCAAAGCTTTACCACAGAGCTCAGCAACATCCGCATCGGTTGAAGAGTACCTCGTAGTGACGTCCAGTAATGCCCTCATCAACTCTGACAAAATCGGTATAGGCTGCTCGCTCACAGCTGCTTCGTGAACGAAGTCTTGATTCGCCGCCAGGAACGGCACAAGTTCTCGAAGAGCCAGTCGTACAACGGTCAAGCTCTCGTCCCGTAGCCGGTTCACATATGCTCGAAAGTGGCTCTCCACACTTTCGAGAGATTGTAGGCGCTCAATCTCTGCTGCATATTTAGATAGTAAGGGTATCTGAGCCAGTGACGGAAGGATCATGACGTTCTCCTGGACAACCTTGTTATGCGTCCGTATCAGTTCGCCAAGCTTGTCGTGGATGACCTGATGCAGCTCGGGAGATAAAGCTGACCAGTATCGCAAGACAAGAACGAAGGTCGGACCCAGCATATGAGCTATGTCGTCTGGCTCCAAATAGCCCAGCAGCTCCAGCCAAATGCAGAAAGCTACTTCACACAGCTCAGATTGTTCCATTACAGATTGCAGACAAGCCCGCAGTTGAGGTAAGGCATTGCTGGCGTGGCGTTTTGTCAGACTCACGAGATGCCTCACGGCCTTCAAGCTACGCAGCCGTTCAGTCATAGTATGTGTGCCGGTGACGTTCTCGACTATCTGCGAGAAATGCGCCATTATGCCCAGTATGTAGGTATCCAGAAAGTCCGTCAAAGCTCGATTGGCTTTGCTGTGCGCTTTGGAATGGCCAGGACGTCTCTCTGCCATGTTAGCAAAGATCTGGATAGCGCGGTACATCTTCAACTTCATGTCGTCGGGTGCATCTGTGCAGCGCTTCAGCATCTCGCAAGCGACTAGCATAGGATCCATCTTGACAACATTCGCTAAGTCCATGCCACGAAAGCTAGGCGATATCTCGGCAAGACACTCACTTGCCGTCTCCTCCGGATCATTGACCGGCTGCGTGAGCAGTAAGGCCAAGGTAGCGGCGAGGTTTGTCTTTGGCTGAAGTATGAGATCGTGTAGTGAGCCACTTCCACGTGCGGCCACAATGCGTTGCAGAACGTCTCTTCTCTTTGTAAGGACGAGAGTGGGAACCGTGTGTTGTTCGGTCATGACCAAGAAGCTGTTGACTTCCGTGTGGAGGAGGTCGCACAACCGCTGTGCTTTTTGCGGCCGCGACTGGAGATCTTGGACCACGGCCACTGCTATCGTACTCCAGAAGGGCCTCATTAGAACCTCGACTGATTGACGCTTTGCGAAAGCAAGCCTTTCGACCTCTGCGAAAGCCACGGCCGAGATGACCGAGTTTGCATGACCTAGGTATTCGGTGAGACGCAAGAGCACCAGATTGAGTTCATAGTCATCACAGATTAGACCTACTTGGCCCCATGCACCAATCAGTGTCTCGTGCTCGCCTGGAACGTTGCGCTCTGACAGTTGTCGAAGGTACTCGAGCGCAACGTGTCTATTCTTCACTGTCAAACTGTTCGGCAGCCCAGCTCGCAAGTACGATGGGAGACACAGTCCAGCGGCAACTCGGAGCTCTCGAAGCGAGCTATGCAGACAGCTAAGGCAAGTCTGACCCATTGTCGAACTTGCGAGGTTGAGCAGGGGCCCTTCTGAAGTCTGCTCAATCGCGATTTGGACTGCAGTCAGCGTCATGATCCGTGGCTGTTGGCTGTCCTTCCACGTTGGAAGCTGCACCAGCTTTGACGCAGTCTGCAGGACTGTCATTGGCTCGTGCTTGGCCAGTTCTGTGAGCAATTGCCAGGCGCGCTTTTGTAGGTCTTCTCCCAATGTCGGATAGACGGCTGCAGCTGTTTCAGGCAACGCCTCTACATCCAGCGCCTCGGCGCCACCGAGCAATGATGTGATTTCCTTGATCAGCTGTGCGTGGTCGACCGGTTTTCTGGTTTCTTCGGCGATGCGTCGACGTTTCCGCCTTCTAGGCCAGTCCGTTGCTGTGACAGGAGCCACGCTAAGCTCCTTGAAGACGTCCTGGAGGTCGCCTTCGGTCATTACATTGTCTTGCCGTAGAGCGTCGCGCAGTCGTGCGATGTGTTCCGGCAGATCACTCTCCGCGAGGTAGCGCGTCAACCAGGTCGTAATGGCGACTCTCAAGTCCTCGTGAAGCTCGCCAAAGCTATCGACGGCAGCTAAGGCCTGCATGTCCGGCAGAAGGATGTCCTTGGTGTGACTGTCGAGCCGTCGAAGCACACTTAGCAGAGCCGTTGCAAGACGTTGTTGTACCTCGATGGTCGGCTTCGCCTTCACGAAGTCCTGAAGGGCCGCGCAGAGTAACAGCACGTTTCCCTCTGCCAGGAGAAGCACCAACGCCTGGTCCCATTGCTTGCTACTTTGCAACTTCGGACGTAGACGCCACAGCAATGCTTGCAACCGGTCTTGCATCTCAGCACGCCATGCTTGTTCGAACGCAGAGAGCTTCGAGAGCAACACTGCAAGCATGAAAGCATGAGCTTGGCTGTTGATGCTGCTCTGACAGCCATAAGGCACGGTAATCGCATTCTCAGATTCTGGCCACAGCTTTGCAACACTTTTTGCGGGTGGCAGCTTCACACTGAACGAGCTGTTGGAGTTCGTGCAAGCCTCTAAGGAGAAGACGGATTCTGATGAAGAATGAGCAGGTTACTACTTACCGCATTGCCAAGTACGTACCTTCCACAAGGTCCCGACAAGTCTGCTGCAGCGTCTCTGCGCTTCGCCATAGCTCCGGAGAAGCTTTGAGGGCTTCGATAGCTGCGTCCATGAGTTGTGCTACTGGCAAACCCTGGCATATCGACCTGCCGCATACCCCTGCCAGATGGGCGAGGAGCAGGAGGGCGAGCTGTGGTCCGTTCTCGCTGATGGGAGTGAAAAGCACCTCAGGCTGACTCAAAACGGTCTTCTCGATCACAGCAATGCTGTCTCTGGCTTGGGCAATGAGTTCGTCTGAAGCGAAGGGGTTATCTCGAGCGAGCGGGGCAAGGCCAGCCTCTGCCACGACACTGATCAGCTTGACATTGACTCCGAGGTCACTTTCCTGGGCCGCTGCTTCGTTGTGTAAGATCTCGTGCAATAGCTGGGAGAAAGCTGCCGTCTCTCCATTCTGCTGAGGCGCCGGTCGAGTCTGGTTTTGGACGAGCTGGGCAGCTAGCGTGGACGGCGGTGGTATGTTGCCATTCTGATCCGGTATGCGTCGTGCCATCCTGCTGGGCTCATCGTCGTATCCTCGATACCGTTCTGAACATTATCGAATGTTGATGTTGAGACTCGGGCGTTCCAGGCGACAGATCGCGAAGGAGACGCGAAAAAGACGCTAGATTTGAGCCTCCCCCGCAATGCAAAAGACGCTAAACGTAACCTCAAGCCTTCTCGGCCTTGTCGGGCCTTCACGTGCACGCTGCCAAGACACCTACTGTACCTGTCCGAGACGAGAGACCGAAGGTAACCGTTCGCAAGTTCTCGACATCACCAAGTTTGCCAGGCCAACGTTGTCGGCAGTATGGCCATCTTCCCAGCGAAGAAGTACCGCTCCTCCTCCGCCGACTCTACAGTAGCCGCGCGCTACCGAGCCGCCCTCTCAAAGCACCCTTTCGCCCTGTTCGGCCTACCCTTCATCGCAACAATGGTTCTTGGCTCCTTCTTCCTTACACCAGCGACAGCATTACGATACGAGCGCCACGATAGGAAGGTACACCAATTGACGGAAGAGGAGAAGTTCGGTATTGGGAAGGACAGGCGGAGGATAGACCTGAGGGAGGAGTACTATGTATGTTTCAAACCCGAAATCAACAGGGTCGGTCATGGATCACACGAGAGAGCTGAGCTGACGTTGTGGCAGAAACTGGCCGCTAAGGATCTCGACAACTGGGAGCAGAAACGGGTCAAGCGGCTGCCAGGAGAGCATGATGGCGTAATATGAGCTTTTTAACACGATCCAAAGGATTGCACTTCTAGCGAGGCGTCTGGCGTACGACTGCTATACGAGCGGGGTTTGAACGTTCTTGCTTGATGACATATCTTTTAACCGCTGGCGACCCACGTCCACCTCCTCAAGCGGGTCCATCAGCAAAGGCAGTCTCCTGCCGCCTTCCTTCAGGTCGTTCCTTTACTACTGTTCCCGGCAGACCATCCACTCTCAAGGATATATTGCCGGCAGCACGTTCACTTGTGATGAGATGTCGGACGCAACGCATCCAAATCCGCCACATGCACCACCTGCACCACCTGCACCACCTCCGCTACCGCGACTGCCGGAACCGAAACCGTCATCCATCGCATTCAAAGTACGAAGTGCGCCGCCTGGTTGGGCTTATGACAGCAAAATCAACAAGCCGACTCGGGACGTATTAGCTCCTCCGGTTGGCACATACTTCTTCTACGGTACGCTCCAAGATCCTGCCATGCTAGCAGAGATCCTCGACCTGCCTACCGCGCCGGTCCTTCGGCCAGCACGCGTCATAGGATACCATCTCGAGCTTTGGGGCCAGTATCCGGCGCTGGTGTCAGGGCCCACTAACGCGGTCGTCAGTGGCTCCGCGTGGGAAGTTCCGGATGAAGACGCCGCGGGCAAGCTAGCGGCTTACGAGACGAACCATTACGATGCCGTGCCTTGTAACGTCTACGAGGGCAGCGACAGTAGCACTGATCACCCCACCCTAGGCTTCACTTTCCTGTTCTGTGGCGATCGAGCGGACTTGACTGAAGGGACCTTTGATCTCGACGTGTGGCTTAGGCGTATGCGACGTAAGCCGCTCATCAACAGAGTCTGAATTACACGGGGCGAGGGGTTAGCGACGAAGTTGTGGCTCATCGTCACCACTGATCTCATGGGTGTACTTCCTCTGTTTCGGCTATCAACATCATGCCATACGAGAAACGAGCTTCATCTCCGCCTTACAAGTAGACCGCCACAGCTCGAAATCCAAACCACCCTACTCATTCCCATCGCTCGACCCATTGTCTCCGTCTTCATCGCTATCATCCGCGTCATCCTCATCATCATCCTCATCATCATCCTCATCATCCAGTGCGACTGCCAAGTTCTCTAAGCGTGGACCTCTCCGCTCTGTAGGTTCTAATAACCACTCTGCGAACTCATACGTGCCGTTGACCCCAGGCAAGCTCTCTGGTCCACCTTCCAACTTGACGAGCTGAAGAGAACGCGCAGCATCTGCAAGCTCCTGTTTCAGCTCGAGTAGCTCCTGGCTCATATCTCCCATATTTGCGAACACGTCGAAGTATACATTTACGTGCTGCAGAGCCATCTGCGCGAAACACGCTCGAAACGGCTCCAACGCTGGCACGAAATCACCCTCGCATTCGCGACCCCCACAGAAGAGTACGTAATCCCTGTGGCCGTCGGCGTCCCTATTAGTGAGGAGGACGTTGCGAAGGGTTAGAGAGCGTAGCGTCTCAGCGTGACGGCGAAGGAAGTCTGTGAAAGGCTTGGCCCTCTGAAGCCATCGACTATGATATCCATCTCTTCCTCCTGATTGGTTTGGCACCATTGCACTTGTTCAATCTTGAGCGTCTCCAGCTTCGGCCACGTAAAATCATCCATCATCCACCCCACCAAGCAGTCCTCGAACACAGGAGTAGACCACGCTATACGCAAGCTCTTTAGGTTCACAGCGCCACCTAGAGCGGAAAGCCATTCGTTGTTGCCAAGAACGGTGTTTTGCGTGTAGGACAAGTCGAGAGAGGTCAAGGTGGCGAATGTGGAGGTGACCATTCGCATTTTGTCCACCGCGGTCAATTCAAGTGCACCATCGTCCTTCGTAATGGTTCCAAGCGGAATGTCGACGAGGCGGAGATCGAGATGCTTGCCTTTCCGACTGAATGCGCGATTGGCTTTGAATACGTGCTTGAGCGCCGACCAATCTTCGTTCTCCACAGCCGGTTCGTCTTCATCATCCCAGTAATATGGTTCTCTCTGGAGCCCCTCGACGTCCAGCCCGCTCCACAACATGCTCTCGATCTCCATCTTCAACCTATCGACGATGCTGTAGCGGCCCCTGTTGAACCCTTCGCCCCTAATCACAGCGGAGCCGGTTGAGGCCTGCGAGCGACAGTACGTGATCCGTGAAAGCTTTGGCAATCGCTCCAGACCGTCAACGAAGGCGCTGTATCGTGCGGCAGTGATAGCTTTCAGATCATCCTCCTCGTAAACCAACGCTTGTTGGAGAGATTCAACCTCGGGAACTCCGTCGACAAGGTCGTTCATGTCACTGAGCCAGAGCACGTTGGCGTTAGCGCCATCATCGTCGGGCAAGTAGTGGAAGCGATCCTCGGGCGCATCACCCACGTAGACAACCTCTTCGATACTGCGGCTGAACAGAGGGTGGTTACATATTGCGGTGAATGCGCTGACAGACTTCGGATCCGACGTGAGATACAGCGTCTTCAAGTTCTTCGCTATAGAGGAAGCGCCAGCTGCGGCGAACGCACGGCAGGCCAGGCGGAAACTGGAAGTGTCTCGCCGAGATGTAGGCTTTTGGAACCATTTGGGCTCTGGCTCGAGATACTCTGCGATGCTGACGATCAGCTCCGGTGGGAACTCGTTCAACGGGCGGGCCATGGTGGCTTCGAGGTGGCAGACTGTAGGTGTGTGTCAAACAGCGGGTTGCGGGATATCTGGGTTAGTCTTAACCTGTGCGGTTGCGGTGTTGGGTTCTATTAGTACTTGCGAAGCTGTTCCGCAGAGTGTCGTCGTGCAAACGAAGTCTTGGCAGAATCAGTTGTCTTCACATGTTGAAACACGCACCGCTGGAACTCATTCAAATGATTGGTTAAGAAGGCTACAACGTTCACACCAAAGAGCGGAATTATCGGCGCATCTAAGAACGGGTTTGCTTTCACCTACTTCACCCTTCGACGTACCCTTGCCTGAGGCAGCCCTCTCCCACTCGATCTCCTCCAACAGCCAATCCGCCAAGCCACTCGTTTGATGCTTTAGGATAGGATCTGGGAGTTACTGGTCATCGCCATAGAATAAGTTCTCATTGCCCTCATCATCGTCGTCGTCGTCGTC